>JAJAGP010002092.1:134501-135893 GCA_025084515.1 Ancistrus triradiatus
TAAATAACCTTCTGATTTTCTGTACACTCGTGCGCTGATGAACGGCAATAAAGCAAACAAAAGAAATACATTATTGAGTAATGATGCATTAAATGAAGCAGAGTTGTGTTTTTATTTAATTCTGCTGCTGCAGTGGTGCTGTGACTTCAGTCCATTTAGAAAATCAAAAAAAGAAAAACTTCATTTTACCAGGGGCGCCGAAACTTTTACTTTCTCTTAAGCTGGTATAGAAGCTCTAATGAAGCTCCTGATATTAATATATCACAGTATCTTTATTTGCCTCTCAGCTCCAGAAGCCCAGATTTGTGCCTGCTGCCTGTGTGGATTTGGTATGTTCTCCTCATGTCTGTGTGGATTTCTGCTGAATACGCAGAATACGTTTTCCTGCGTTAGGTCAGTTGGCATCTCTAAAGTGTTCCAGTATGAGTGTGTGTGTGTGTGGATTGGTGCCCGGTGTAGGGGTGGTTCCCGTCTTGTATCCTGGCTGTTGGTTAGTCGCCAAGCCTGGATTAAGTCTGGATTAAGTCAGTATGGAAAGTGAGTGAGTGATTGATTGATTTTATTAAAGAGCTCTGGATGTTTTAAGTCGCTTCCAGCCAGGCTCACATGCAGCTATGACTGGCTGTGCCTGAGGGAGGGAGGTCAGGCAGGGGATGGACCTGGAGCTTCAACAGAGGCCCCTGGACTGGAGTCAAGACCGAGATTTAGGATTGGCAAGATCGAGACCAGATTAGGATATTTTTTCATCATACAAGAATAAAAAGAAGAAAATGGAAAATTAATTTGTAATGCACTTTACATTCATTATCATTCATTATACATGATATATATATAAATAAAAATATTATATTTAATCATATATTTGGTAAAATATAACATTGAATAATATATAGCCTAAAATCTTTATTAATTATTATTTTATAATAGTCCTAGTCAAACTAAGGTAACTTTTGGAAGGAAATTGATGGCAATGACTCTTCTTCTTCCCATGGACATTTCACTTCTTCTCTCAAACTTAATCAGAATCACAACATAAAGTCACCTGAACATAAACATTTTATTCTTAAATGTGACTGTTACGAGTCGGCATTATAAAAACAGGTGAATCATAAAAATAAAAATAAAACGGATTTTATGGACCCAATATGTAGTTAGCTACAGATGGAAATGGTAAAACAACAAAAGAAAACCAAATGCAGTGACTGAGGATCGAACCCTGGGCAGAAGCGTCGGTTATTGCTATGTGAACCGAACGTGCCATTCAACCACAGAAGAAAAAGAAACAAAACCCTCAACCAAAACGAACGACGTAAGCGCTCATACGCTGAGACACACTTATGGTGTGGCTCCGCTACGAAACTAGCGTCACGGGTCCGCGCTTGTGCAGAGTGT
>JAJAGP010002093.1:0-135868 GCA_025084515.1 Ancistrus triradiatus
ATGTAATATAATATATGGTTTCATCTATAATAGCATAAGTACTAAACAAAATATAGTAATGGTTCAAACATTTACTTTATAGAATCTGTATGTGCCTGTTTCCAGCCTTGACAACCACCATGTGGGATCAGGGAGGAAATGGGTAAACACTGAATTGATCATATGGCTCCTATCTTATCCATGATTGGTGAAATTGGTAGTGTTGTAATGTTACAACCATACCCGGTCTCCTCTACAGTGATACCTTGGAACTCATTGAATTCGGTTCTAGAACTTTGACTAGAACAATTTGTCTCGGTTCTCGTCGTTTGCTTGGTACTCGGTGCACTTGCTTAAACTTGTAAGAGTCGAGCCGCGTGACTCATTTCAGCCGAAACTCGATTCATGATTCACGATACAGTACACAGTGATTCAGTGATTCAGGTTCACAATAGCCCTTCCTCAGTGAAGATCTCTGCTGTGTTTATTGTGTTTTTCTACAGTATTGTATTCTTAGTGCAAATAAGTCTGCAAGGGTCATAAAAAGGTTAGTTATAAGACCAACTGAAAGCAAAACAGGAATTGAATGCTCCAGAACTTGGGCTGCAGTTAGCTAAGCAACTATGCTAGCAATATGCTAGTTCACCAATAGAGTAAGTGTTTTTATTTTACTTGACTAATTCATTACTCACTAAATTACCCTTTATTATAAAATAAGCTTTGTGTTAATGATTTTGGCCAACTGTAGGTTAATGTAAGTGTTTTACGTGTTTAGATGGAGTCAAAACTGGGTAGGTATACTTGTGTGCCCCACTAAAATCACGAAGGTAACAAGTTAAATGTTTTCTGGATTGCTGAGCTGTAGGACCCACCATGTAAATTGACTACAGGCACTACATGTCCCATAATGCCCCAGGATCTTTTCTAAAACTTGAGCATCTAACACGGTTGGTTTCTTTTTTTGCATGGAGTAAATGCAAATTCTAAGGCATTTATACTAAGTGTTTTGGCCCCATGTAATCGTATAACCTATCAAAAGTATAGTGTGTGTGTGTGTGTGTGTGTGTGTGTGTGAGGGAGAGAGAGAGAGAGAGAGAGAGAGAGAGAGCGAGAAGATGCATAACTTCACTGTATGCGCTTATCCAAGCAATGTCCATCATTAGCACAGTTGCTACTCAAGATCAGTTTCACACACACACACACACACACACACACACACACACACACACAACAAGTTTGTCATTCTATCATTGTGGGGACATATTACAGTACCCAATTAACACCATTGCCCCTAACCTCAGTAGCTTGAAGCAAAACATTTGGCTCTTTTGTTTTTTCAAAAGAAAAATCATGTTTTTTCTTATGGGGATCAGCAAAAATATTACCACAAGGCAAAAATGTCAGGTCTTTCTAGTATTGTGGGAACATCTGGTCTTCACAATGATATATAAATTTGACCCACACACAAAAAAAGTAGAAATGACATGCGTCTCTCAGTGTACCTTCAGCCTCTGTGCCTGAGCTCTTACGCCTCCTCATATAGTTGAGTGTGTGTATGTGTGTGTGTGTGTGTGTGTGTGTGTGTGTGTGTGTGTGTGTGTAAGGGAATCTCCTAAGCTGCAGGGTTTTACCTCATTCCCCTGATGCTGCAGCACGATGCACCAGAATGCACAACACTCTTTCCCTCATTCCCTCTCTCTCTCTCTCTCTCTCTCTCTCTCTCTTTCACACACACAAGCTAAACTGTATAAGGAGGCATAAGAGCTGAGGCATAGATTTGAGGGGGACAGGGCAGTGTTTGGAGGAGAATTACTCCTGCTTTCACATCTGTGTTGCCTTTTTATTGAATACTGCTTTAATCCTGGCTGTTTTATTTACAGTATTATTTTACTGTACTTACCCAGTACCTTACTTTGTTTATTGCTTTTATGGAAGAGTAAATACTGTACTGCAATTTTTTGTTTATTTAAAAAATTGCTTTTCTCAATTTACCCACTATTTATGCTGGTTGGGTTCAGGTTTGGGTTTGGGGGGCCAAGATTAGAGGGGTGACAACAGGATGCCTTGCACACAGCTTTTATTTGAGTGTTTTCTAGTTGTTCCGCTACATGTAATTCTGTACAAATGTAGTGTTGTAAACAAGGCTGCTAGAAACGAGTCGAAACATTGAGTCCGCATTAACACCAAGGCTTTTATTACTCGAACCTGAGTCAAGCCTGAGACTGTGAGTGGCCGAGATTAAGACTTTTTCATCTTACAAGAATAGAAAGAAGAAAATGGAAAAAAAATAATTAGTATGTAATTCATTTTCCATTCATTATCATTCATTATACATGATATACGAGATATATATGTACAGTGGGGCAGAAAAGTATTTAGTCAGTCACTGATAGTGCAAGTTCTCCTACTGAGAAAAATGAGAGAGGTCTGTAATTTTCATCATAGGTACACTTCAACTATGAGAGACAAAATGAGAAAAAAAATCCAAGAAAATCACATTGTAGGATTTTTAAAGAATTTAATTGTAAATCATGGTGGAAAATAAGTATTTGGTCAATAACAAAAGTTCAACTCAATATTTTGTAACAAAATCTTTGTTGGCAATGACAGAGGTCAAACGTTTTCTGTAAGTCTTCACCAGGTTTGCACACACTGTAGCTGGTATTTTGGCCCATTCCTCCATGCAGATCTCTTCTAGAGCAGTGATGTTTTGGGGCAACACGGACTTTCAACTCCCTACACACATTTTCTATGGGGTTAAGGTTTGGAGACTGGCTAGGCCACTCCAGGACCTTGAAATGCTTTTTACGGAGTCATTACTTCGTTGCCTGAGCGGTGTGTTTGGGATCATTGTCATGCTGGAAGATCCAGCCACGTTCCATCTTCAATGCTCTCACTGATAGAAGGAGGTTTTGGCTTAAAATGTCACGATACATGGCCCCGTTCATTCTTCCCTTAAGACGGATCAGTCGTCCTGTCCACTATGCAGAAAAACAGCCCCAAAGCATGAGATTTCCACTCCCATGCTTCACAGTATGTATGGTGTTCTTGGGATCCAACTCAGCATACAAACACGACGAGTTGAGTTTTTCCCAGAAGTTCTATTTTGGTTTAATCTGACCACATGATATTCTCCCAATCCTCTTATGGATCATCCATATGCTCTCTTACAAACTTCAGAAGGGCCTGGACATGTACTGGCTTAAGCAGGGGGGCACGCCTGGCACTGCAGGATCTGAGTCCCTCTCGGCATATTGTGTTACTGATGGTAGCCTTTGTTACTTTGGTCTCAGCTCTCTGCAGGTCATTCATCAGGTCCCTCCTTGTAGTTCTGGGATTTTTGCTCACCGTTCTCATGATCATTTTGACCCCATGGGATGAGATCTTGCTTGGGGCCCCAGATCAAGGGAGATTATCATCTTGTATGTCTTCCATTTTCTTACAATTGCTCCCACAGTTGATTTATTCACACCAACCTGCTTGCCTATTGTAGATTCACTCATCCCAGCCTGGTGCAGGTCTACAATTTTCTTCCTGGTGTCCTTCAACAGCTCTTTGGTTTTGAGTTTGGAGTCGACTGTTGAGGCTGTGGAACAGGTGTCTTTTTACAGAGAACGAGGTCAAACAGGTTTTGCCATTAATACAGGGGTAAAGAGTGGAGGACAGAAGAGCTCTTAAAGAAGAGTTACAGGTTTTTGGTTAGGCAGAAACTTGCTTGTTTGTGGTTGACCAAATACTTATTTCACCATGATTACAGTAAAGTCTTTTTCAAAATCCTACTAATGGATTTCCTGCCATAGTGTTTCTCATTTTGTCTCTCATAGTTGAAGTGTACTGTGATGAACAATTACGACCTCTCTCACTTTCTAAGTAGGGAGAGAACTTGCCCAATCAGTGGCGATAAATACTTTTTTGCCCCACTGTAACATTGAATAACATTACGCCTAAAATTATTATTTCTAGGAATGTAACTTTTGGAAGCAAATGATGGTGATGATTCTGTTTTCCTCCTTCTGTCAAACTCAGAAATCACCACATTAATTCAATTGGACTCGACATGGCTGGTCTCGACAACAATTTCTGAGTCCACCTTACCCCAAGACAAGTCCAAATGTGTTTCTAGAACACAATACAAATGGTATAACTGACCATTATGCTTTTTAAAGTCATTTTCCAAGCCTTTTCTCTCATGTTGAGGAAAGACACATGCTAAAAGCAGTCAGTACATCACCATCTTGTCCTCAGTGCATGCCATCATTCCTTCACGTTATTTCAGTCATTTCCTGCGCACGTTTCCTGATCGTGTTTGTTCTGACATGTTTACAGACAGCAATATCATCAGATAAGCTGCATGATTGGCTGTGTGCTGTCTCGAGAATTTAGATTGCTTGTACTGAGCTGTGGTATGGTTGTCTAGCAGGCACACGCATTTACTTCCATAAGCTGAGAAAACAAAATATTTCTATTCATGTTTGACTATGTGACGTTGACCTTCGTATGACTGCTTGAGTTTAATATCCAATGTTATTAAATAAACTAATTTGATCCATATGTGGCTCTCAAGACACAATTTGAAGTTCCACTGTGCAAGAAGTTTTTCAAATAGCTGGACATGGTCTTTATACCATTAGAATACAACCAGAAAATACAGGATGCAGTATTAAAAAAACTGAAAACAAAATCAGCTTCTATAGGCTACAGTGGCAACTATGTAGTGTGACCTCCCCTTACACTTGAGCAATAGCAGCATCTGGCAGCTTCACAGGGATGCCAAGTTGACCCTTCTACAGTGAAAAGAAGCTTGACCAGCAATGGCCTTTTTGGAAGGGTAGCAGCTAAGATGTCTAAACACCACCATTAAGAGATTTGACAGAAGGAGCATACATGATGCACTCATTAGCCATTAATGATTGATAGGTAATTTGTTTAAAAGGCAGTCACAATTCAGTTTTGACTGCCAGTCTAGCTTGTTTGTAATATTGTATCCATCAATAAGCCAAATTATAGGACCACATGGTCTACAACAGACTTGCTTACCCAGCTGAACATTGCTGAGAGCCTCACACTCCCTACGCCGACTTGTCTTTGTCGTACAGTGCATCCTGGTGCCATCAATTCCCCAGAGCAACAGCGCACACTTACCCACACACAGATGACCTTCCTTCACTGCTCCAAGGTTCAGTTCTGACACTTGTGTGCCCAATGTTGGTGCCTTTGATGGACAAGTTAGCATAGTTAGCACTCTGAGCAGCCTGCGGCTTCGATAGACGGTACAGCTGACAAGCAGCTGTCCACAAGCCTTGGTGTTTTGGAGGCACTCTGACCCAGTGTCTGGTCATAACAATCTGGCCTTTGTGAAAGTCACTCAGTCTTTCTCCCACATCCATCATATGAGAACTATGAGAACACACTAACGTTATTAGTAGAGATGCACCGATTGCGATATTCTTGGCCGATTCCGATTTTGGCCGATTTTCTTTCTAGCTAAGAATGATAAATGACAGCATACCGATATAGTTGCTAAAGAAAGATAGCAGGAGCTGTTGGCTTGTACCTGGCTCTATTCTCTCACTAGCTTTAGCCTTGTGGTGTTAACCACACAAATATCAATCACTGCAAACTTGCTCAAAGTGTACTTTATTATAGCCTTGATAAGAGCCTTTTACCAGTTAGTGCAAGGGTACAAGTACAAGCAAAGATGCTGAACTCCATCTCACCCCACTCAGGTTGCAGCGTAAACCAACAGAGATGGTAAATCATACTGTAAGCCACTGAATACAGTAAAACACACTCTTATGCTAAATCCAGGGCATAAATGGAACAACACAATTATAAACAAGCACTGTGAGCTTTTAACAACTAATAAAAAGATATATACACATAAAACAGATCACAGACGCACAAGAAACCAAAAATAAACAGACCGTGAGCTAAACGTTGGTACCGGGAAACAAACACGGAGTGGCAGAGCATTACCGTATTTTTCGGGCTATAAAGCGCACCGGGTTATAAGACGCAATATCAACGATTGGCTGCTAACGGATCTATTTTCATACATAAAGCGCACCGGGTTATAAGACGCATGAAATGAAACAAAACTCTTAAGTTCCGTCGGAAGCTCAGTTTGGTCTTTACCTGGCGCAGGACGTCTTCTTGCTTCCTCCACTTCCGTATCATTGATTCGTTAAGCTTCTCTCGCTGCTGCTCTATGTCCATGTTGTACTGCGTGACTGATAGCGTTGTGTTTGAAATCTGCTTCGAAAATGAATGAATGAATGCACGTACCCTAATGCTGAAGCACATACGGTATTACTCCGCGATGCTGCGCACTACGGTGGCCGTAAGCTTCGTAACTTACCAAGGCCGTGCTAAAACATTTTGACAGATTTATGAGCGCTGTGTACCATCTACAATCGGTTCTAGGTCAGAAAGCACAAACAGAATTAATTCATACATTAGACGCACCGCATTTAAAGGCGCACTGTCGATTTTTGAGAAAGTTAAAGGATTTTAAGTGCGCCTTATGGTCCGAAAATTACGGTAAATGTTTAAGTTTAAAGCTCCTTATACACATGAACTGAATTCTGAATTAACATTAGTCAAAGCACTGTGCTGGATCTTTAAGCATAGATATGCTTAAGGAATATTTCCATCGTCAGCTCCAGCAACACCATACCCAGGCCACACTAGAGGGCAGTATTTATTCAGTATTTTATTTATAATATTTATGTAATTTCAGTTTTTTTTACTATTATCATAGACTTATTTTACTAGATACATTACTTTCATTCTTACATTTATCATCTAAGCCACCCCAGGAGGATGGGTCCCTTTTTGAGTCTTGGTCCTCCCAAGGGTTCTCCTTATAACGACATTTTCCTTTCCGCCGTCGCCCTAAGCTTGCTCAATTTGGGATTGGCCTTATAATTTAGAAGATCATCTAAAATTGTAAAGCTGCTTTGAGAGAATGATCCATTGTAAAAAGCACTATATAAATAAATCTGACTTGACTCCACTTAACGTCCACGATACATTCCAGCAACAATGACCACCCCATAATGTTTATCTGTTTTTATGCTGTTTGATTTTTATAGAACGTTTTCCTCTTCTGCTTGCTAATCTAATTCCGGTCCCTTATGGTAAAAATGACACAAATGAAGAAATATTAACACTAATGCATCATTACCCCTCCCACACAATAAACACGTGTTAAACTGCTGTGCTTTCTATCGCTTAGTTCAACAGCGTGAGAAATATTTCCATTTTGGATTTAGATTTCACAATGCGGATTATTACAAGAACAACAAACGGTGTACCTGCCAATTATTAGTTGCGACACTTATCTGAAATATGCTTGTAATATAATGAAGTCTTTAAAATGGAATTACGTTTCATATTGAATTACCACGAGCAGTGGTTTAGCATTTTAATATTTAATGTCTTCTATAAAAGTTTAATCATATGATGAGTTGGTGCCCAGAGCAGTGTGTTCCCTCAGGAGAGACACGGAGAGAGAGAGAGAGAGAGAGAGAGAGAGAGAGAGAGACTTTGGAGTAATGAGAATAAAATAGGTCTACAAGGAATGTGTGTGTGTGTGTGTCTGTGTGTGTGTGTGTGTCTGTGTGCGTGCCTCCAGGAAGTCATTGCTCTGCTGCTCCAGCTGAAGGGAGGCTGGATTACTATGGCAACTACAGAGGGCAGACATGTGCTTGCATACTTGTGTGTGTGTGTGTGTGTGTGTGTGTGTGTGTGTGTGTGTGCATACATTTGTGCGTACTACATACATTTGGGCTAATTAGCAAGTACATGCGCGGCCAGTGTTGTATTCGCGTTTGCACATGAGTGCAGACATGCATGTTAGGGCGCGCACAAAGTGGACTGCAGGCTTTATTTTTAGCATTCTTATGTAATCAGGGTAACATGAGGGAAAGACACATTAGAACTTGTTCTTATGCTTTATCTTAGTGCGTGTGTGTGTGTGTGTGGGAGAGAGAGAGAGAGAGAGCGCGCGAGATAATAGGTATTTTCCAAAGTGTGGATCCACTCAGCTTTCCCATTGACTCTTATCACGTCTGAATTCCAACTGACCATTAATGACGTACTGAGCATTACAGCGTCATTACTTTCAATGTTTAATAGTAGAGATGCACCCATTTAAATTATCTTGCCTGATTCCGATTGCCAATTTTTTTTTGAACATATGACTGGCCTCTTCCAATTTTCTTCCTGCCTAAGAATGATAAATTCCAGCATACAGAAACATATTTGTTCAACTATCCTTTTAATGGAAACTTCTTTGCGCTAAAGAAAGATAGCAGGGGCTGCTGGCTTGTGTCTGGCTTTGCGCTCTCACTAGCTTTAACTTTAACCTCTTTGCCTTTGTTAGCTTTGTCATATTCCGCATATTCAGTGGGGTGATGCCGTTTTATTTAACATCTTATTAAATTCATTGTTCTGAATGTGTTCGGAGTTGTTCTATTACGGGACACTCTTTGGCCGCTAGTGGCCAGTATTTGATCCTACTTGGCGGTGTGGGCACTTGCAGCGCGATCGCGTGTGCGTCAGCCTTTATTGGGCTTTAATCTTTCAAATTCGCAACACCTGTGTTTGAGCCTATATAAGTACACCTCTGTGGCTCGCAGCATTGATCTACTGTGCGCTCTGGCAGCCCGACACACTCACGTGCTCACCCTGCCGCAGCTATTGTTGGTGATCCGGACACTTGCTCTTTTGCTTTGTTTGTGCGTTTTTTGAGGGACAAAGGTACGTTCTGGGGATGCCAAGATCTCCAGACGGGGGCTACTAAGTGGTATCCCAGGTAAGGTAGTGCCCTAGATAGGGTAGGGACAGCTTTTGTTTATTTTACTTTTATTTTTCGCCGGGTTTCTCTGGCTGTTCTCAGCCTCGTCCCACCCCCGTCTCCTCGCTCATGCCGTCACCCCCCCCCCCTTCACTGGACGCTCCCCTCGCGATTGCGCTCAGAAAGGGACACTGAGCTTATTAAAAGTCTTGTCCTCTTTCATTCCCGCGTCAGCCTCATGCTCCCAGAAGCTTAGGGAGAACCGTGAGACGCTCTTCGCGGACGTTCTGCTCGGATTCATGCTCCCATAGCTCAGGGAGAACCGTGAGTATCCTTTGCGGATTTCTCCGCTTTGCGCATGCGCAGACCTGCACGCCATTGGCGCAGTGGAGACACGATTTAAGCGTAATAGTGAATAGGGCCGCTTTACACTTACGACGTTCCCCTTTTCTTTTCGTTTTATTTATTATCTTTTCTTTCAGTGAACAGCCTTTTCTTTTATTTGTTATATTTTGGTTCACCATTTCCATCTGGAGCTAACTGCATTTGGGTCCAAAACCGTTTATTCTTTTGTTTTCATGGTTCGTCATTCTTTTTAAATATGGCGAACCATAACATGTTCCTCCACGGCTTATTTTTGCTATGCATGTATTGCAAACAGCAAACTCTGAAGAGCTTCCACGCTGAAGACATGGCTGTGTCCGAAATAGATCCCTACTCCCTCATTAGTATTGAGAGAGAGAGACTATTTAGTTGACAAAGTAGCATTCAAAACGCAACTGAAATCGTACATTTCCTCATCATGAATATGCGTCAACAAACCGGCAAGTTGCTGAGCTGTGTTTAAAGCCCCATACACACATGAACATTAGGGTAAATATGACCGGTACATAATAGCTTATGAGACTGCTAAAAAAATCACCGATAAAAAACAGCCGAATCTGGCCAATCGTTTGGTGTATTTCTGTTTAATAGTTATTTCCTTTTTACAAAACTACTATGAGCCCTTCAGGACATAAAATGACATGGGCACTGTCCTCTTAAAACGTTTTGAGTAAATTTTAAGAGTAGGATTGTGTAAAATAATAATAAAGTAATGTGTCACTCGACTTCTGTCTGTGCTTTGATGGGCAGTTGTAAAGTCACCGCCTTGTTTCCACACTCATTATCCATTTCATCAGTTCCACTTACCATATAGAAGGACTTTGTAGTTCTACAATTAGAGACTGTAGTCCATCTGTTTCTCTACATACTTTGTTAGTCCCCTTTCCCCACAGGACCAGCACAGATCAGGTACTATTTGGGTGGTGGATCATTCTCAGCACTGCTGACACTGATGTGGTGGTGGTGTGTTAGTGTGTGTTGTGCTGGTATGAGTGGATCAGACCTAGCAGTGCTGCTGGAGTTTTTAACACTTTGTTCACTCTATTAGACACATCTACCATATTGCTCCACCTTGCAGATGTAATGTCAGAGACAGTAGTCATCCTGTTAGTCATCCTCTAATATTTCATCAGTGCTCACAGGATGCTGCCTACAGGGTGCTGGTAGCTGGACATTTTTGGTTGGTGCGACTATTGTCAGTCCAGTTTTTCCTGTCAGAAAAACAGCAGGTTTAGATTCCTCTTCAGGATTACCAGCTGTGCACGAAAGTATTAATTTTATGGTTTCCATAGCAATCAAGAATCAAATCACTCTGTCTTTCGTGTATCTTCTCTTATGGCAAGCTGAAGCTGTATATTTTATATTCATATTTGTTGTTTAATAAGTTTGGTTGTTTGAAGGTTTCCTTCTCCTGTTTTGATATTCTGCCGCTGAAGAGCTTGATATAGGGCATGGTGACATGGTGCTCACCAGACAGCATCTGTAAAGTCCTTGAGAGGATTAATGGTAGATTTGAGAACACAGATTAGTTACCGAGTGCCTGCTTTTTCTTCTCCACAGCCAGCACTTGAACAATTGCTTTCTCATGCTCAAGGACCCGTTCTGTTATTTTCTACCTTGATCCCCAGCTTGTTGGAGATCCTCTGACAAGCTGATGGGGAGGCAATCCAAGTGCTGCCTGTGCTGCAGCCAAATCCCTCCTGTTCTTCCAGCTGAATAAGAAAGAGCTATTTTCCTGCACACTCCAGTGGTCCAATCAATTTAAGGGTCTTTGATTCCTTGGATTAATGTAAGATTAGTTAGACAAGGGTGTAAACAAGGGTATCTTTACACAAATGCAACCTTATATTTAAGGTGAGAAATTATTATTCATTACATGAAGTCTGATATTCCTACTGACAAACCACAACACTTACCAGTGGCACGATGAAGCCTCTAAGATCTGCCTTCTCCCAGATTTATTCATTTTGGGTCTAGACTACAGTGGGACCTTGGTTCTCGTTGTTAATTCGTTCCAGAAGGCTTGTCGAGAACCAAAAACGACGAGTACCGAGCAAATTTTTCCCATAAGGAATAATGTCAATTGAATTTATCTGTTCCAGTCCCCCAGAAAATCCACACTGTATGAGGCATTATATGCATTAATGGAGTTGTATCATACAGGTGCTTCCTGATTTACGAAGGGGATATGTTCCGACAAATCCATCATAAGTTAATGTATCATGAACTGATGAGTTTATCGAGTGTTTGGTACAGTATAATAACAGAGCATATGATTAGTAATGATAGGTAAGTTACTGTTTAAAACACTTACATTAACCTACAGTTGGCCAAAACCATTAACACAAAGCCCATGACACATTTTTCTGGTCAAAATGCGTCTAGAACCAATGCAAGGTAGTTGAGAACCAAGGTATATGTTTTGCAAAAATGTTCATAACTACAGGTAAGCGCGTTTAATAACCAACATTTGTTCACTTTATAAACGCTTTTATGTTATGATAGGAAAAAAATCTCTGCTTTAACTTGATTTTGCAGCCATAAACAACTCAGTGTGATCATTAATGTGTGTAACTGAACCATGATGTTGTGTATTTCCTGGATGGAGTGATATGTTTACAGTTTAGGCTTAGAATGCTGTGTAGATGGTAGCGTTCCACTCGTCTTTTCACAGCATCTCTGACGCATTTATGTATCATTTGCATATCATTTGCGTATCATAGTTGTCTTGTTAAAATACTCTTTATATTTACATTACAATAGCATAAAAAGACTGTTTCTATGGTAATGTCTGGTCAACATCCAGTTCGATCAACGACCTGTTTCACGGGACATAATGCTGTTGTTAAATGGTGCATACCTGTAAATGAAACCCAAGAAAGGACATGTCCAGTTCCCTTTGATTGACTTAGTTGCAACTGCTATTTACTGTCACACATACTTAGCAATCCTCTTGCAGTCTATCAGAGCATCTTAAAAATCAGCTTCTCTTCAGTGGGGTCATTGTGGGAAAAAAGAATGGAGACACTATCACTGCAGTGCTGAGAATGATCCACCACCCAAATAGTACCTGACCTGTGGTGCTCCTGTGGGGGTCCGGATGAGGTGACTTTGTCCTCATTTTCCTGGATATGTCCTCTTTTTAGGACATTAAAATGTGTCAAACTGGGGTTTCTAAATTGCGTAAAATTCAGAGATGCTCATCTGAATACCTTGGTTGTAATGAGCAGTTATTTGAGTTAACGTTTCCTTTCTATCAGCTCAAACCAGTCTAGCCATTCTCCTCTGACCTCTGGCATCAACAAGGCATTTTTGCCCATAGAACTGCTCTCACTGGATATTTACTCTTTTTTGGACCATTCCCTGTAAATCTCCTACATACGGCTGCGTGTGAAAATCACAGTAGATCAGCATTTATGAAATACTCAGACCAGCCTGTCTAGTATCAAAAACCATGCCAAGTTCATAGTCACTAAAATTACCTTTCTTCCCCATTCGGATGCTTGGTTTGAACTCCAGCAGGTCGTCCTGACCATGTCTGATTAGATATGTGGCTAAATGAGCAGTTGAACAGGTGTAACTAATGAAGTGACCAGCTATGCAAAAATAATGAGAACTGGTTCAACTGATGTTTAGGTAATTTGTTCAAATTTGTAACATCTGTAGCCTTCTGGTCAGATCTGACAGCTATAGATAATGAATAGAGTTAAAAGGGTATGCAAATCTTGTGATAATGACTATGAAATGGGTTGTAGATGAAAGTGTTTTTAATGCCTTATAAAGGTTTTTTGACCATGAACAGCAAGAATTGAACATTGAATGGACACATCAGAGGCTTAAAAGACTAAATGATTATATATTATAGCCAGAATGTAATTAGTGGCAGACTAAATAGTAGGTTTGGTTGTACTTATGTGAGAAAAACAGAGATTCCCCTCAGAATTCAGAGTGCAAACGGGTTGTAAATTAGCTAAGATCAAGTGTTAACAGTTCTGCTTATTAGCACTCAAACTTGTAATTGGAAAGCCGCGCTGGTTTAACCTCACTGCTCCTGCAATAGACAGAGGAAGAGACTGCGTCTCAAACAGCACACTGCCCCACTAATCACCTACACTGCCATATTTATTCATACACAATACAGTCTAGCCTCGTTCTCTCGCCCCGTTATATCGCCAAACTCATCTCTCGCCACCTGTGATGCACTTTACCCCGAAATGCCGCCAACCTCGACTTTCGCCCTTGTCCTTCTTGAAACATTATATGATGAGGTTAATGTTTCAGCAATTAATTCAATTATGTCATACTGTCCAGCTTGTGAGATCATTCCACAAGCTTCTGCAATGTCACAACATTTATTCCTGTCCAGAGTTGCATTCATTTTTCCCCAAGATCTTGTATTGATGATGGCAGATTTGGACCACTGTGCAAAGTCTCCTCCAGCACATCCCAAAGATTCTCAATGGGGTTCAATGGTGGCCAATCCATGTGTAAAAAAATGATGTCTCATGCTCCCTGAACCACTCTTTCACGATTTGACCCTTCTAAAACAGATGAACATCTTTTCCACGACCACAGGATGTGTCTTTCGACATGGTTGTTTAACAAATGAGAAGCTACTCACTGCATCAGTTAGGGTTAAAGAACTTGTTGCCAGCTGAAACCTAATCACCAATGCAGTAATTAGTAATTATGGGAGACTCTTTTTGTAACTTTTTAACTATTTGCTTAGTTAAATCCAAGGCACTGATCTTTTTTGGTCAGGCAGTGTATATGGTACCAGTGAAAAGTTTGGACACGACTGCTTGTAATGCATTTTCTTTAGAAAACTATTTTATTCACCTTACATTTGCAAAAAAAGAACTGAGGTAATAAAGCTATACAAATCAACTATTTGATATTGCGGTGCATTTGATGATAGAGCTCTGTGAAGTTCTGTTTTGTTTCGGCTGTAATCTATCGGGCTGGTATCTGCTTTTTCTTGATTTGATTCAAAAAGTTACACTCCCTTAGTTTAACTAAGACTATAACAATTAATAGTAATTTTATGCTGTATATTATTTACTGTTATATTTTAGAAAATATTTGGTGAAATATAATATTATTTCTTAATGTATAATGAATGATAATGAACTTAAGGTAAATTACAAACTAATTATATTTTTCCATTTTCGAGAAAAACCTTAATCTGGTTTCAGTCTCATCTCTGCCACTCCTGTTCTCGGTCTTGACCCAAACTTGATTACTAAAAGTCTTGGTCTTGACTCTGACTTGATGTGTCCAACTTTTTACCTGAACTTTAAATTTCAAAGTAAAAGCAGTGGGCGGAATGGTGACGCAGTGGTTAACGCTGTCGTCTCATTGCTGTAGACACATGGGTTCAAATTGCGCCCTGGCCACCTGTATGGAATTTGCCTGTCCTTTCCCTGTCCCCCAAGTTTTCTCTGGGTACTTTAGTTTCCTCTCAAATTCCACTGACCTGTGTTGCTAGTTAGCCCCATACTCCTCCTCCCCAAAATAAATTAAGCCGCTGTGGAAAGTGAGTGAGTGAGCAACAAGCAATAGTATATATTATGTTACAGTAGCGTACACTCTGTAACCTATCTAGGGCTGTATCACAGGGCAGAAAGAACAGGGCAGAAGACAGACTGCAACTCGCTCACGAGTACACACACACACACACACACACACACACACACACACACACACACACACACACACACACACACACACACAGGGATGTAAGACCAGCGGCTCTAATTGATAAGTCATGTAGGGAACTCAGAATGGCACTTAGGAGTTACAGAGCAACAACTTGCACACAAACATTAAGGTACATATTTACACACACACACACACACACACACACACACACACACACACAAATAGCACGCTATACCTTTTAGGGGAGGTGTGTGTGTATGAGCACTCACTTCCTGCAGGATTCCATGTTCGTCTGTATTTATAGCACTGAATGTTTGCTTCAAACATGTCTTCCAACTTTCTTGTTCACACACACACACACACACACACACACACACACACCCAAAATAAAAAATAAATACATACACTCTCGCTTCTGCTCGCTCCTTTCTTATTTTGTCGTGCGAGAGGACACAATTGCGGGTGTGTAATCAGGAACTGTTAAAGAATGGGACAGTTTTATTACACCACAGTGACAGGTTACACACACACACACACACACACACACACACACACACACACACACACACACACACACACAGTTTATAAAGAGAATGTTCCCCCAGTAAGGAAACATTTCTACACATGTGTAAGTAGTGGATTGAGACAGACCACTCCTTGATGTCTGTCACATTGCTCTACATGTGTGTGTGTGTGTGTGTGTGTGTGTGTGTGTTGGGTACAGTAACCATGACAACAGGGCACTTTCTTTCTTTCGTTCTTTCCTGACCCTCATCTAATACCTATATCGATCAGCCATAACGTTAAAACCAAAGACAGGTGAAGTGAAGATCACTGACAGTGTGATGCTCTGGGCAATACTCTTTTGGGAAACCTTAGGTCCTGGTATTCATGTGAATGCAACTTTGACACGTACCACCGATCTATATGTCATTACAGACCAAATACACCCCTTCATGGCAATGAGACACCCTAATGACAGTGGCCTCCTTCAATTATTGCAATTATTGTTCCAGAATGGATTGTGGAACATGACAAAATGTTCAAGGTGTTGACGTGGCCTCTAAATTGCCAAAACCTCAATCTGATCGAACGTCTGTGGGAACAAGTCTGGTCAATGGAGACCCCAACTCACAGGACCCACAGGACTTAAAGGATCTGCTGCTAATGTCTTGGGGCCAGACACTACAAAGTACCTCAGAGGTCTTGTGGAGTTCATGTCTCAACGCCTTGGCAGCATAACAATGTTATTTGTGTTATGGTTGGTCAGTGTATGTAATTAGCTAAACTATACTAAACTAAACATACTCGTACTCTTACCTCGTTAAGATTCTTACCAAGTTTAGATTATACAGTGCCTTGCAAAAGTATTTGGGCCCCTTGAACTTTTCAACCTATTGCCACATTTCAGGCTTCAAACATAAAGATATGAAATTGTAATTTTTATTTTCATCAACAATCGTGAAGTGGAACGAAATTTATTGGATATTTTAAACTTTTTTTTAGAAATAAAAAACTGAAAAGTGGGGTGTGCAAAATTATTTGGCCCCTTTACTTTCAGTGCAGCAAACTCACTCCAGAAGTTCAGTGAGGATCTCTGAATGATCCAATGTTGACCTAAATGACTGATGAGGATAAATAGAATCCACCTGTGTGTAATCAAGTCTCCGTATAAATGCACATGCTCTGTGATAGTCTCAGAGTTCTGTTTAAAGCACAGAGAGCATCATGAAGACCAAGGAACACACCAGGCAGGTCCGAGATACTGTTGTGGAGAAGTTTAAAGTCGGATTTGGATACAAAAAGATTTCCCAAGCTTTAAACATCTCAAGGAGCACTGTGCAAGCGATCATATTGAAATGGAAGGAGTATCAGACCACTGCAAATCTACCAAGACCCGGCCGTCCCTCTAAACCTTCAGCTCAAACAAGGAGAAGACTGATCAGAGATGCAGCCAAGAGGCCCATGATCACTGTGGATGAAACTGCAGAGATCTACAGCTGAGGTGGGAGACTCTGTCCATAGGACAACAATCGTCGTACACTGCACAAATCTGGCCTTTATGGAAAAGTGGCAAGAAGAAAAGCCATTTCTCATTGATATCCATAAAAAGTTGGAAGAAGGTGCTCTGGTCAGACGAACTTCTTGGCCACAATGCAAAAAATTATGTTTGGCGTAAAAGCAACACAGCTCATCACCCTGAACGCACCATCCCCACTGTCAAACATGGTGGTGGCAGCATCATGGTTTGGGCCTGCTTTTCTTCAGCAGGGACAGGGAAGATGGTTAACATTGATGGGAAGATGGATGGAGCCAAATACAGGACCATTCTGGAAGAAAACCTGTTGGAGTCTGCAAAAGACCTGAGACTGGGACGGAGATTTATCTTCCAACAAGACAATGATCCAAAACATAAAACAAAATCTACAATGGAGTGGTTCACAAATAAACGTATCCAGGTGTTAGAATGGCCAAGTCAAAGTCCAGAGCTGAATCCAATCGAGAATCTGTGGAAAGAGCTGAAAACTGCTGTACACAAACGCTCTCCATCCAACCTCACTGAGATCGAGCTGTTTTGCAAGGAAGAATGGGCAAAAATTTAATTCTCTCGATGTGCAAAACTGATAGAGACATACCCCAAGCGACTTGCAGCTGTAATTGTAGCAAAAGATGGCGCTACAAAGTATTAACGCAAGGGGGCCGAATAATTTTGCACGTCCCACTTTTCAGTTTTTTATTTCTAAAAAAAGTTTAAAATATCCAGTAAATTTCGTTCCACTTCACGATTGTGTCCCACTTGTTGTTGATTCTTCACAAAAAATTACAATTTCATATCTTTATGTTTACAGCCTGAAATGTGGCAAAAGGTTGAAAAGATCAAGGGGGTCACCATCTGTGAACAACCGTGCAGAATATGAAGATTATGTCAGACTTTGAGAGTCAGCTTAAACCAGACATGGTACCAGCACAAAAACCCCCCACAAATATCTATTCAGCCAGTCACATGGCTCAATGCATTTAGGAATGTAGACATAGTCAAGGTGACCTGCTGAAGTTTAAACTGAGCATCAGAACGGGGAAGAGAGGTGAACGTGGCACTTTGAACGTTGTAGGTGCTAGACAGGCTGGTCTGAGTATTTCAGAAACTGCTGATCTACTGGGATTTTCACCCACAGCCACACACTCATACTGGGACTTCATTTGACCTAACACAGGTCTTTGGATTGGAAAAAGGAAGGTCATCTAACCCAGTGAATTCCATCTCATTCAGTGTAACGGCTTTAGTTTTAGCACTGTCCGTTCTGTAGTTTTGGGTTTTCTGAAGCATTGGTATTATTGATGGTTGAGTAAAGGGCAAGCTTTTGTGTCTTCCTGTTTCAGTGATTGATATTTGTTGTGTTGATGGGGGTGATGAATTGTCAAGTGGCGTATCAAATTGGTCCCACTGAAAGTCTTTTATTTAGCTCCTTCTCAGACGACTTTGTCATTGGGTACACAACATTATACCAAACATACTGCATAAAAAATAGATTTAGACAAAAACTAAATGAAAAATATGCACGCCTTCTCTTTCACAGTACAACTAGTAGTGGAATGGAGTGAGCCAAAGAAGATGGTTTTAAATCATAAAATATTAAATCTGCCCTAAATGTAATTGTGTTTGGATATAATTTCTTTCTTATAAGTTATATACATGCCTTCCCTGGGGCCTTTCATTCATCTCTCACACAGTCCTGGGAGTCCTTTATTTGTTATAAATGACTCCAGACTTGCCACAAAATTACTAAAGTTTATTTTTCATATAATAATATTGCCTAGTAAATAATATAAGCATTACAATTCATAATTAATGCACGCACGTTCAGTTGAGGTCAATAAAACAAATACTATTTAAATGCAGTCTTGTGTGAAAAACTCCAAATCACACCCACAAACGGGATTCGTGGCAGTCGGGGGCCTGGCATCGCAAACCTTCAGCATGAATAAAACTCTCAGATAAAACTTGGCTTGGACTTCAAGCTTGTTGATCCTCTGACCCGCAAATTTGCACCATCAAGCAACAGCAGACCTGCTTTGCTGAATTGATCTCTGAACGGTCAATAGTGTGACCGAACAGATCTATAATGGAGGTTGGCAGCTTAATGCCTTCCGTCTGTTGGCTTGGTAATTACTACACCTGCAATAATTAGGGTGTTTTATGTAAATGAAATGCATATGAGGGCGAAGGGTGCCAGTGGAAAATGATACAGGCACTAGTTTCGATGCACACAAGCTAAATGTGGTCAGATCGCTGCTTGTAAACGGAATCGGTTTGCACGTTATTCCTGAAGCTGCACTTGTTTTATGCAATTTAGATGAGCATGGGCCATTGTCCATATCTGGTAGTTGTCCTTCATTCTGTCAAAGTCATCTGCTAAGCTATAAGATAGAGGTGGGAGTAAGTCACATACAGTGGGGCAAAAAAGTATTTAGTCAGCCACTGATTGTGTAAGTTCTCCTACTTAGAAAGATGAGAGAGGTCTGTAATTTTCATCATAGGTACACTTCAACTACAAAATGAGAAAAAAATCCAGGAAATCACATTGTAGGATTTTTCAAGAATTTAATTGTAAATCATGGTGGAAAATAAGTATTTGGTCACCCACAAACAAGCAACATTTCTGGCTCTCCCAGACCTGTAACTTCTTCTTTAAGAAGCTCTTCTGTCCTCCACTCGTTACCTGTATTAATGGCAACTGTTTGACCTCGTTATCTGTATAAAAGAAACCCGTCCACAGCCTGAAACAGTCAGACTCCAAACTCAACCATGGCCAAGACCAAAGAGCTGTCGAAGGACACCAGGAAGAAAATTGTAGACCTGCACCAGGCTGGGAAGAATGATTCTACAATAATTTTATCAATTTTATAGTCAAGCAAGTCTCAAATCTTTAATTGTGACTCGAGTATGACTTGAGTCAAGTCACTTCCAACTCAACTATAAGATACTTGAATTCACGCAATTGAAACCAGAATATGTTAAAGGATCTTCAGAATTTACCCACAGATTAATCATATTTAGTTATGGTTCATAAATTAACTACATTAACTACTCTGTACGACTTGCTAACTATCCTGGACCTTTTCAAACTTCCTTAAAATGCTTGAGAAGTAAAGCACAGTGCATGTCAGCTCATAAAAACAACGCAACTAGACATGGGCGATGATGTAAGTGTAGACAAACAATTATCGACTCCCGTATTATCACGATACACAATATTATTGTGTTGCTTATTTAGGAAGTACCCCGTGTGAGCATTACACGCCATTTTGTCTCAGTCACGTGACCAGCATACATCCACTATGTATCCAACACGGCGGTGGAATCTCATTAGGAGAAATAGCGTTATGGGATTTGTTCTGTGTCCGTGTTTTAATAAACATATCTGCACCTCTGTCCGCCATCTTTTTTCTGTTTTTGACACAATTGTCACACCCCTGTCTCTGCCTGGTCCATTTTCAGGCATTTAGCATAAGGAAATTTGTTGTCACGGTGCTTATTAAGTGTCCTGTCATTGACTGGCAGCCACTATCACCTTCGTTTGCAGTTGTGTTGTGAACTGCTATGGGCTTAAGGGCTAGGACCGTATCATCTTTAGCAATGAATCCAGGTTCTGTTTGAGATCTGATGACAGTCTGGTTCAAGTATGGAGGCCTTGTGGTGAGCGCTTCAATCCTGCTTTTGCTGTGGAGCATCACACTGCCCCAGCTGGGAGCCGTTGCATACAACAGTAGGTCACCCCTAGTAGTGATACAAGGGGCACCGACACTCAGCAATATGTTCAGGACATCCTGCAGCCACATTTGTTGCCTCTTATGGCAGGGCGTCCAACTGGCATTTTTCAGCAGGGTAATGCTTGCCCAAACACAGCAAGGGTTTACCAGGAATGTCTTCACCAGATTGCAGCACTTCCTTGGCCTGCTTGGTCGCCAGATTTATTGCCAATCAAGCATTAATAGGATCAGTTGGACCATCAGATTCAGCAAACTATGAGTATGGAGGATCTACAGACCCAGTTGTGGCCATATGTCATAGAGGCTTGTCTAGCAGGCTTGTCTGACCAAGAGGTACATTACCCAAAAGTCGCCGTTTTTATAGAGCGGTGGGCAAAGCACTTTTATGCCCTCTTGTGGCAAGACCCAGTGTCTAATCAGACCACACCCGTAATCATTTACATATGTGCCTGTGATGTAACTGCATGCCGAGTTTTGCAGCAATCCGACATCCGAAATCAACCTGGGTGATTTATTTTCCCCAGTAGTACAGTGGTTTAAAGTTTAACAAGACAGGCCAGGTCAGACTCAAATCTGTGTATTCTGTTTTCGTTTGCTGTCGCTAACAAGTATTTTTTGAAGACTAGAGCAGTTTTAATCCAGTTGAGTAAAACGGCACTCTTTTATTCAAACCCTGCACGGACTCTTATACATCTCAGACACGGCTGTCTTGCTGAAATACTTATGGCTTGGTGGTTCGTACTGTGAATTCAAGGTCCATAACATTTCTTGAAATGGTGGCTTTTCAGCTGTCCTGAATGGCAGCAGACACTTCACTATGTAAGTGCTCTCCCTCCATGTCGCGCAGTCATGTTTATACTTTGTGAGTTTTACGAAAGCGCCTCTCTCAAAATACTGGCGCATTGACACCCTTCTCTTTGTACGAGCTCGTCCACTTTTCACTCTCTACCATATGTCATATGCACCGGAGATTGGTTTTATTTGCATCTTCATAGTGTTCTTTACCAGACTGAAATTCTACATTGCAGTATTTTCAAACGGCATTATAAAAATGTATATTTGTTGTTACAGTGGTGCCTCATTGTTAGTTTGTTACAGGAAGGCTTGTCGAGAACTGAACGAGTACCAAGCTAATTTTTCACATAAGGAATAATGTAAATTGAATATATCAGTTCCAGATCCCTAGAAAATCCACACTGTATAAGGTATTATATGCATTAATGGAGTTTTATTGTACAGGTGCTCCCTGGTTTACGATGGGGATACATTCCGACAAATCCATCATAAGTTAAGTGTATCATGAACTGATGAATTTAATATAGTCTATACTGTATCATAGCTCAGTCGACCTTATTGTTTACAACACTGCATTTATATCCTTAACCTACAGTTGGCCAAAATCATTAACACAAAGCAAATACAAAATTACAAAATATTTTATAATAAAGTGCTGAAAATCTCATCTAATTTAGTGAGTAATGGATTGAAAGTGAAAGTAAAAGCAAAACACTTACTCTATTGGTAAACTCATGGCCGCTAATGCATACTGATCGGGAAGACTCAGTCCTTCATTTCCTTTTGGTTGGCTGTAATCAACAACTTTTTTAGGAACCATGGAGACTTATTATACTAAGAATAAAGTACTGTAGATGTAAAATTAGAAACACATAAAAATGTCAGAGATCTTCTCTGAGTAACGGTTATTGTGAATCTGAATCACTTTGTAATAAATCGTGAATCGAGTTTCAGCTGGAACGAGTCGTGCGGCTCGGTTCATACAAGTTTAAGCAAGTGCGCTGAGTACCGAGCAAACCACGAAAACCAAGACAAATTTTTCGAGTCAAAATTTGTTGAGAACCGAATTCGATGGATTCCAATGTGGTCGAGAACTGAGGTACCACTGTAATTAATTGGTGATATAAATGCAGATTCCTTAAAAATACAGCCACGCCTATTAAAAAAGTCACAAGGCAATGGAACGTGAAAGAACGCACTAGACGATAATTTGCACAATATCACCGTGGATTTAAATTATCGCGATATTTGATCAACATCATTCATCGGTCCAGAGCTAAACACAGCCCTTGATATTTTTAAATATACCCATTTATTTACTACTATGCCTAGGTAACAATAGCTAAATACAAATACGGCTCATTTAAAGCACAATAGTGAGGTAATTTTTAAACTTAGGGATCATGAGGTACACACTTATTAAATATAAAAATTCAGTGGGATGTTGATTCAGGGACATGTCCTGCATGTGGAAAGGTTCACCCACACGAGTCTGTAATAAGCAGACATTAGATTATTCCACTGTGTCATCCTGGTGCAATATATACAGATACATTTGTTGCTTTACCATAAAACCAGGGCCAGAAGAGGCTTAAATCTGTATCTCCTCTCCTGTGGAGTATTAATGTTGAGCTGCCTCTGGTTCATCAGTCAACAACGTCCTTTCCCAATGACCTGCCTTCCATCAATCCATCTGCCGATAGTGCTAAAACAATTAAGGTGATGTATGAAATGTAATCGATTGCGGACTCATCTCTGAATACTTATGTGTTCTGCCGTTGCTTGTAATGGAAACATCAGAAAGTTGTAGCGTCGCTCTTAGTCATCTCGTCCCGAGGCGTGTGTCAGTACAAATCCAGTCTGATTTTATTTTCTGTCACGTTTTTTCATGGTGTGAATCCGCTGAAGTGACAGAATAACACTCTGAATAACATGGCGCTCCTGAACTGCAGTCTGAGGCGTAAATTGTTTCTAAATTCAGAGAGAAAGTTGGTGCAACCCAGAGCTGTGTTTGAGACTGAGACTGGCAATATTTTCTCTTTTAGCTGATGAAAAGTGTCAACTCCCAAAAAGCCACCTGCCAATTTTGTTCATTTATCTCAGAGATTGTGGATAAAGCCATGCGTACTGACTTGAAAACACAATATTTCAACATTATTTGTTATTCTTTTAGCTGTTTTATATTACTGCTCAATAATCAGGTGTCACACACCTCAAGGGAAACATACCGACTCTAACTGGCTAGACTTTAAAATTATCTAATGTTGAACAGAACTACAAGAAAGCAGAACCAGTGCATGACCTTTGCTAAATTAATATTGTGCTAAAATAAAGTAAACACAAGCAAACCTTATATTAATCATAGTAAAAAACTAGCTCTAACAGACAGAGCACAAGCTAGCATTAGAGTAGATGTGCTAACTCTCACATTTACTCAATGGCACATGAACTCGCACTATAGTAACACACTAATTAGCATGATAATAGACTAAAGCACAAATGTTGATTATGTAGTCCACATGCTAAGTTCCTATGTAAACAGAATGAACCAAACTGGCACACACTTGCCCAATTACATTCAACCTACTCTCCCCCTCATTGTAAAATAAATTGTCCTCGTTTCAAATACATCACACAATATTTGCATGGAAACAATATTTGTGGAAACATGGTTGCCACAAATAAATAAATAATCCGATCATTATGCTGTAAGACACGAGAGCTAATCCTGTAAACAAACTATTTTATATTTTATTTAATTTATATTAAATATATCTAGTGACCAGTATTTGTCAATAACAACGTCCTTTCTGAACACTGATGTCTTTTGACTGCTCCGGCAGTGCTTTGAGTATTGGTAGAAATTTGGTGCAGCACATTAACATCGTCACCATTTTTAAAACCACGGTATCTCGGAATACCGTCACCCCACCCAACCTTAAATTCAATAAACAAAAAAATCCCTAATAATCTCAATTCGAAGTCAAGTCTCAAGTCATGAATACCAAGTCAAAGTCAAGTCTTTCACTCAAGCCAAGTCATGTTACTCGAGTCCCCCAACTCTACCCCTTACCATATAGATTCACTTTGTAGTTACAGACTGTAGTCCTTCTGTTTCTCTACATACTTTGTTAGCCCCCTTGGCACGGTGGCTCGGTGGGTAGCATCGCCGCCTCACAGCAAGAAGATTCTGGGTTCAATCCCAGGGTGGACTCCCAGGTTTCCTCCCACAGTCCAAAGACATGCATGTTAGGTTAATTGACTACACTAAATTGGCATTGACTTGAGTGTATGAGTGACTTGTCTTGAGATAACCTTGTGTATGTATGTAACCTTGTGTATGTCGCTGAACATGGCCACTGATGCTGATAGCAACGTTAAATAAATGAATAAACGCAATAAACAAAGCCCCCTTTACTCTGTTCTCTATTTGACAGATACCCCACAGGATAATAATCTTAAGGATGTTGAAGGTGTTCATAATGCTATGGAAGATATTGATGGTGGCTGATGATATGGGTGACAATATTTAGAATAGTTTAGAATTAATATTGAGAAGGTTGTTGTTGATGATGATGATGATGATATAGAAAATGATATTGTGAATATTTATGTCGTTTATATGGATAATGATCTATAATGATGTTGAGGGTGATAATGGTGATGTTATGGTTGCTAATGCTTTATGGTTGATAATGGTTTATGGTGCGGATATGGATGATTGCACATTGTGATGATGATATGGATAATGATACTGATGAGGGTTAATAGTGGTAATATGGATGATATTGAGGTGGTTGATGGTGATGATATGGATAATGATATTTGAATGGTGATGATATAATTGGTATTGTTGATGATGATGATAATGATATGAATGATGACACTGAGGATGTTGATGGTTAAGATATGAATAATGATCTCAAGGATGATAATTGGGACTATTTGGATGAAGATTTGAGGATATTGATTGTGATGGTATGAACAAGGACATGGGTATTTAGAATGTTTGTGATGATGCTATAGATGATGAGGATGATCTGAGTGGTGATATTGAGAATTTTGATAGTGATGATATGGTGCTGATATTATGGACGTCGCTTGGGTTGATGTTGATGACATGGATGACGATGTTCGTGATGATGGTGATAGTAAGCTTGATGAGAGTACAAGTATGGTAATGAGGATAATTATTATGGTGAAGATGAAGATGATTATAATGGTGATGTTGATGGTGACGATGACACAGACTCTTTCCAGCACTGATGTGATGAGGCACCTTAATTAACTGGTTAATTTCTCATGAGGCCTCTGGATGCCCCTATCGCCTCTCTCTCTCTCTGCCTCTCTCGCACTCTCTTGCGCTCTCTCTCTCTCTCTCTCGCTCTGCCGTGTTTTATTAGACGATAATTACAGTCGAGCTCGTTCTCCTGATGCTGTGTTAATTACAGCTCATATCGTTTCACACTCAGATCTGCAGACACTGCTGAGCGAGAGAATATGGGCAGAACAGAGAGAGATGTGGATCCAGTGTTTTAGTGAGAACCACAGATCCAGACCACTGATGACATGGTTCTGTTAGGCTGCTTCTGTTTACTTCATAAATTATTAATAAAGCATTGTTTTCAATCTGGGCGGCACGGTGGGGCAGTGATTAGCGTTGTCACCTCAGAGCTCCGATATCACCCGTTTGATTCCGATGGCTTTCTGTGTCCACGTGGGATTATACTGGAGACTCCGGTTTTGTCTTAGATTGATTGGCGTTTCCGAGGTGCCCCTAGTGTGTGAGTGTGTGTGCCATGCGATGCATTGGCACCCTGTTTAAGGTTGTTCCTGCCTTGTGCTCTGTGCTTTCCCATGACCCTGACTAGGCTTAAGTAGATAATGAATGAATGACTGTTTTAGATCTGCCACAACCCAGGAAGCTGAATACTAAAGTTTTTACATTAAAATTTTTAAAACTTATATAGTGGTACATCGGTTCTCGACCACCTCAGAACTCGTCGAAACATTTGTCTCGGTTCGTGCACTTTGCTTAAAGTTGTATGAGTCGAGTCGTGTGACTCATTTCAGCCGAAAATTGATTCACAATTCATGATTCATGAATCAGTACACAGTGATTCAGTGATGCAGATTCACAATAGCCCTTGCTCAGAGAAGATGTTCGCTATTTTTTTCTTTATCACATGTCTTTATTTATTTTTACATCTACAGTATTGTATTCTTTGTGTAAATAAGTATCCATTGGTCCTAAAAAGGTTAGTTTATAAGAGCCAACCTGAAAGCAAAACAGGAATTGAATTCTCTAGAACTAGCTACAGTTAGCTTAGTAGCTAGCTATTCTAGTGCCCTGAGTTCATAAATACAGTAAGTGTTTTGCTTTTACTTTCCACTTTCAATCCATTACTCACTAAATGACATGAGATTTTTCAACACTTTATTATCAAGTAAGCTTTGTGTTAATGATTTTGGCCAACTGTAGGTTAATGGAAGTGTTTTAAACATTAACGTACTTATCACTTATCATAGTATCCGCTCTACCAAACACTCGTTAAACTCCTCAGTTCATGATACATTTAACTTATGATGGATTTGTCGGAGCATATCCCTATCATAAATCAGGGAGCACCTGGACAATACAACTCCATTAATGCATATAATGCCTTATATAGTGTGGATTTTCTTGAAGGCTGGAACAGATTCATTCAATTTACGTTGTTCCTTATGGGAGATAAATTTGATCGGTACTCGTCGTGTTCGGTTCTCGACAAGCCTTCTGGAACGAATTAACGAAGAGAACCGAGGTACCACTGTTTGGGAATTTTGAGCCAACAGAGCATGTAATCCACTGGTTCCTAGTAACATGGCCATCTTTTATTTATTTCCCTTTAGGTTCTCCTTATACAGGGACATTAGGTAGTGCATTCATGTATAATTAGGATGTTGCGTTTGACAGCCCGAGTGCATATACCTGCATGTATCTAGGTGTGTGATTGATCATAACACTGAGTGTGTCTGTCAGTGATGATGATCTATTTTGACTCATCCGACCTCAGCGTCGTAGAAGGCCATGTTTTGATTTTTCTTGCACCTGCCACACCTTTACTAACTCAGATCTTCTGTCTCTCCATTTCTGTCTCAGTAAAATCATACAGGTGAGAATCATTGATGATGAGGAGTACGAGAAGAATAAAAACTTCTTCTTGGAGCTGGGAGAGCCACGCATGGTAGACATGAGTCTGCAGAAAGGTGCGTGCACACAAACGCTCGCAAAGACATACGAATACACACAAACACACACACATACATACCTTCCCACACATACATTCTCATATATATACAGTGGTTCTTGAAAGTTTGTGAACCCTTTAGAATTTTGTATATTTCTGCATAAATATGACCTGACCCATCATCAGATTTTCACACAAGTCCTAAAAGTAGATAAAGAGAACCCAGTTAAACAAATGAGACAAAAATATTATACTTGGTCATTTATTTATTGAGGAAAATGATCCAATATTACATATTAGTGAGTGGCAAAAGTATGTGGACCTTTGCTTTCAGTATCTGGTGTGACCCCCCTGTACAGCAATAACTGTAACTAAATGTTTCCTGTAACTGTTGATCAGTCCTGCACACCGACTTGGAGGAATTTTAGCCCATTCCTCCGTACAGAACAGCTTCAGCTCTGGGATGTTGGTGGGTTTCCTCACATTAACTGCTCACTTCAGGTCCTTCCACAAAATTTCGATTGGATTAAGGTCAGGATATATATATATTTTTTTCTAATATCCTTTATCTCATAATTAGTCACTTTATGAACTGAAAATGTAGCTTCATACTGATAAGAAGGATGTGAAAGGTGCAGGTACAGGCAACGTTTCATTCAGAAAAAATATCTATTCCATAGATTTCATTTCCAGCTCACCTTTTTATAGCGGGTTAGTGGTTTGGATTGCAGGGAGGAGGATTAAAATGCTTCAAGCAAGTTAAAGCAGGAAATTGGAGACCCATAGTGTCCATATATGGCACCCCTTTTAAAAATGAGTTAAAAAAAACCCAGATTATCAGTAATTATTTTGCTGAGATGATAACTTAATTTCACACTGGAAAAACCAATCATTAATTAAGTGTACTTAGTTTGAGATAAACAATCCCTCAATAAGAATGAACTATTTTTAACAAAACAGGTGCCAAAATTATTGAAACCCCAAGTGATTCTTAGAAATGTACGTAACTGTGTATGTAGATATACACTCGCAGACCACTTTGTTACTTTATTAGGTAAACCTCTGTGTTTCTTCCTTCATTATCCATTTCATCAGTTTCACTTACCACAGAAGCACTTTGTAGTTCTACAATTACAAACTGTAGTCCATCTGTTTCTCTACATACTTTGTTTGTCACCTTTACTCTGTTCTCTAATGGTCAGGACCCCCACAGATCAGGTACTGTTTGGGTAGTGGATCATTCTCAGCACTGCAGTGTTAGTGAGTGTTTTGCTGGTATGAGTGGATCAGACACAGCAGTGCTGCTGGAGTTTTTAAACACTGTGCTCACTCATTGTGCACTCTGTTATGAACTATTAGACACATCTACCATATTGCTCCACCTTTTAGTTGTAAAGTCATCTGTAGTTTGTTAGTCATCTTGTAAACCATCATCAGGATGCTGGTGGCTGCACATTTTTCACATCTGTGGTGATCATGTGGAGGTTCTGATAATTAGAGAACAGAATAATATGCAGGAAGAAACAGATGGACTTTATACAGGGTGTGAAAGTGTAAATATTATATAGTGTGTGTGTGTGTGTGTTTCTCCTGACTAGACGTTCCACTTAGTTAAACTGTTGTGTGTGTAATTCTTAGTGAAGTAGCCGCCAGGCTGCACACACATACATACACTGTGATAAAATGTAGCTTTAGGCAATGGAACAGATAGGATGATCTCACACTTCAGATATCTTCAGACAGGACACTCACTCACACACACACACCTACCCTTAAGGGACGTTAGCCCTGCTTCACACCGAATGCAGAAACATGCAACAACCGCTTTTCTTCTGTTCTCGTCATATTCCATAATAATCAATGTGTGTCTCTACACCAGCTGTGGATGTAAAGCGCCGAGTGCTCCTGTCACCTATTTGCAATTTAAATACAAAATACATTAGTACTGCATCAATAAATACAGCTCTGGGCAAAATTAAGAGACTACTGCAAAATGATCGGTTTTTCTGATTTTACTATTTGTAGGTACCAGGGGCATTTCTATTTTACTTGTTGTAGTGGGGCACAAACAGAATTTAGAGGGGCACCCATCTGCTTGCCAATCAGTTGTAGGAGCACAACTGTGCATAAGAAATAAGGCTGTTAACACCGTTCTCATGATGATTTTAACACTGAAGTGGGCGTTACTCAGCCATGGATAAGAAATGAACTAATTAACATAAAAAAATCTTTTGGCAAGATGCTTGGGCATTATGGGAAATGTAGTGTCTGTAGTCAATCTGCATGACGTGTCATGTAGTTCTGCCATACAGCTCATGTAGGAATTGCTGCCATACATGTAGATATGTTGATTTGAAGAAACTTTGGAGTAGTCTCTTAATTTTACCCAGAGCTGGACATCTTGTAGGCCAATATTTTCAACAACCTAATTGTAGCTTAATTCTGTACATTGGTACATCGGTTCTTGTCGTTAATTCGTTCCAGAATGCTTGTCAAGAACCGGACTGAGGACTGAGCAAATTTTCCCATAAGGATTAATGCAAATTGAATTAATCTGTTCCAGATCCCCAGGAAATCCACACTGTATAAGGCATTATATGCAATAATGGAGTTGTATTTGGAGTATGAGGAGTAAGTAAGTTAATTTTTAAAACACTTACATTAATCTACAGTTGAGCAAAATAATTAACATAAAGCTTATTTTATAACAGTGTTGAACAATGTCATGTAATTTAGTGAGTAATGGATTGAAAGTGAAAAGTAAGAGCAAAACACTTACTCTATTGGTGAACTCCGCGAGCTAGCATAGCTGCTAATGCTAACTGCAGCCTGTGTTTCTTTTTGGTTTCTTTTTGGTTTTATCATATAAACTAACCTTTTTAGAACCCATGGAGACTTAATTGCACTAGGAATACAGTACTTATACAGTATTATCCAGTATATAGTAGATGTAAAAATAAAGAAAATGGCGATAAACACAGCAGAGATTTTCACTGAGCGAGAGCAATTGTGAATCTGAATCACTGTGTACTGAATCTTGAATTGTGAATCATGAATCGAGTCAAGAACTGAATCATGAAGACAAGAACTGAGACAAATTTTTCAGAATTCGACAAGTTCCGAGGTGGTCAAGAACCGAGGTACCAGCCCGACAACAGAGTACTGATGGGTTACATATAAATATATATTAAAAGTATCTGTTTAATTAAAAAAAACCTCATATTAGCAGTACATCAATTACTTAGCAACAGTACGTGTCTCCTCGTGTGTGTGTGTGTGTGTGTGTGTGTGTGTGTGTGTGTGTGTGTGTGTGTGTGTGTGTGTGTGTTCTGGACATGTTCTGAAAGTGCGCGGCCCCCTGCAGGAATACTAATGATACCATTACTAAGAAGGAGGTCGGATTCACTTTAATCTGTCAAGAGACTTTGAATTAGCGCCGTGCAACACTGATAACCCTCCCACAGGAAACAAGAGCTAACAGAGATGGTTCTATACACTCAGAAAACATTTGAGCCCGACTTAATCACAGTGTGCGCACACACACACACGTACATAGAGCTGAGTAAGAGAACAGCAATTAAGGGGACAAATAAAGAGGCTATGTTATCCTGTATCTTGGGTGTACAGTAAGGAATTCTCACCCCGTCTAGCTATATAACCAATCAGAACACAGTTTGCACCCATCTAATGCTGTCGCCAGTCAGTGCACAGGTCCCATCCCCAATACTACTGCGACCAATCAGTGCACAGTTCACAGCCCAGCAACACTGTAACCATCATAATCATGTTGCTTATAAATATTTTTATAGCTTTTTGGGGGTTTGTTTCTAAAGCAAACACAAATGTAAACAATTAAACAAGGAATGTTTGATTGTAACAAAGATTTGCAAATAATATAGGACACATAGGCAAAATACAACACTGCTAAAAGGGCTAATCAGTAACACAGTGTTACGAGTCGTGCTGACCCCGTCCTCGGACGCTAGAGGGCAGCAGCGACTCACATTCCATCCTGGGCATGCTTGGTGCAATTGTGCATGCGCCAGTGCTCATTTGGCGACACCTGTGGGCCAGAGTATTTAAGTGCATGCTTTAGCTCTGTCAGGTGTCGCATCCTTGAATGACCCCCAAGACCTCACCCATCTCATGTGCATGCGTTATATTGCAATTTTATTTGTTACGGAAAGAGGTGTAGCTGGTGGTTCGTAGACCGCCAGCAATTGTACGGCTTAGAGGCCCAAGGTTTTGATAGTGTAGGGCAAGATTCCGCTATCCATTTCCCTTAAGCTGTCCCCGTGGCCTCGCCGTTCCTCAGCGGCTTTGGCTTGCTTGCTGCGGAGATAGGCGAGCCCCCCGCCTTCTTCCTTGTTAGCCGGCAGCCCTTTGGGCTTTAAGTCTCTCCACGCGATCGTGCTTCGAAAGGATGCTGTGCTGCCTTTAAATCAGCCTCGTCCTTTTGTTTCCACGCTTCCGTGTCACGCTTCATAAGCCACACACCTTCTCGGCGCTCCGCTCGGGTACCAACGCTCTGCGCAAGCACGGAACCGTTCCGCTGTTTGTGTAGCCGAGCTATGCCATAAGCGCAGCTCAACCTGGGTGTGCTGAGCGCTTACGGTGTTTCCTTTTGTTAGGTTTTTTGCTTCATTTTCTCAGTGGTTGAGTGGTGCGTTGGGTTTATTCAGCCATCACTGATGCTAGCGCCCAAGGTTTGATCTTCAGCCCCTGCTTTAGTTTTCCTTTTCTCCATCTGGAGCTAACTCCTGGAGCTAACTGCGATTGGGTTCTAAAACCCCTTTTACTTTTGTTATTATGGTTCGCCCATTTCTTGTTATGGTGAACCGTAACACACAGCAATGTAGTTTAACAAATGGAGTCTACCTAAAGCCCAATTCAAATTAATATATGTAGTGTAAAATAGTTTATATATATTGTTTAATATTTCCAGCCCTTTGAAGGTTTTTGTTTTGGTTTTTACGCTCATAAGTGGGCTTGTCCACCACAGTTTTCCATGTTGAAATGGAAACTGGGTCAGGTCGCAATGCATTGTGGGAAGGTTCTGCAGTTGAAGAGGACATTCATGTTTGCTTGTTCCCTCGCCCCTCCGAGGGCTCGTCTAACACACTTCACTTCAGTTAATACAGTAATGGAATGGAGCTTAAGTCGGCGACAGGGATTCCCACGAGGGGAAATGGCGTGTCAAAGTGGGCGAGGGCATGTTAAAAAGCCTACTGAAATGCAGGGCTGGAAACATGTCGCAAAAACATGCCAGGGTGATACAGCGCAATAGAGACAGCACTTCTTCTGGAACTTCAGTTAAAAGGCCAACTTTATAATGTGTTTGATCTATTCACAACCAAAGATCAAAGCATGGACTTTGTTTTTAAGGTAGCTTTCTGATCATTTTGGTGAGTGCCCTACCATTTGTTTATTTATCAAACCTGGCTTGTGTTTAGGCTTTATGTATCAGAGTAGTTTATCAGGATTTTAGGCTAAGCTGATTCTGAGATTTTTTTTGTTCAGATTACTTGGATTAACTTTGTCAATTGATGAATAATTTGCTTCTGTGTGGAGTCTCCATGTCCTCCTTGTGTCCACATGGGTTTACTCTGGGTACTCCTGTTTCCTCCCACAGTCCAAAGTCATGCGTGTTAGGTTAATTGATTACGCTAAACTGGCAATTAACGTATTTAGTCTGGGTACTCCTGTTTCCTCCCACAGTCCAAAGTCATGCGTGTTAGGTTAATTGATTACGCTAAACTGGCAATTAACGTATTTAGTCAGCCACTGATTGTGAAAGTTCTCCTACTTAGAAAGATAGAGGTCTGTAATTTTCATCATACGTACACTTCAACTATGAGAGACAAAATGAGAAAACAAATCCAGGAAATCACATTGTAGGATTTTAAAGAATTTAATTGTACATTATGGTGGAAAATAAGTATTTGGTCAATAACAAAAGTTCAACTCAATACTTTGTAACATAACCTTTGTTGGCAATGACAGAGGTCAAACATTTCCTATAAGTCTTCACCAGGTTGGCACACACTGTAGCTGGTATTTTGGCCCATTCCTCCATGCAGATCTCCTCTAGAGCAGTGATGTTTTGGGGCTGTCGCTGGTCAGCACGGACTTTCAACTCCCTCCACAAATTTTCTATGGAGTGGAGGTCTGGAGACTGGCTAGGCCATTCCAGGACCTTGAAATGCTTTTTACGGAGCCACTCCTTTGTTGCCCGAGCGGTGTGTTTGGGATCATTGTCATGCTGGAAGACCCAGCCACGTTCCATCTTCAATGGTCTCAATGATGGAAGGAGGTTTTGGCTTAAAATCTGATGGTACATGGCCCCGTTCATTCTTCCGTTAACACGGATCAGTCGTCCTGTCCACTTTGCAGAAAAACAGCCCCAAGGCATGAGGTTTCCACCCCCATGCTTCACAGTAGGTATGGTGTCCTTGGGATGCAGCTCAGCATTCTTCTTCCTCCAAACGCGACGAGTTTTTACCAAAAAGTTCTATTTTGGTTTCATCTGACCTCATGATATTCTCCCAATACTCTTCTGGATCATCCATATGCTCTCTGGCAAACTTCAGACAGGCCTGGACATGTACTGGCTTAAGCAGGGGGACACGCCTGGCACTGCAGGATCTGAGTCCCTCTTGGCGTAGTGTGTTACTGATGGTAGCCTCTGTTACCTTGGTCCCAGCTCTCTGCAGGTCATTCATCAGGTCCGTCTGTGTAGTTCTGGGATTTTTGCTCACCGTTCTCATGATCATTTTGACCCCATGAGATGAGATCTTGCGTGTGGCCCCAGATTGAGGAAGATTATCAATGGTCTTGTATGTCTTCCATTTTCTTACACTTGCTCCCACAGTTGATTTATTCACACCAACCTGCTTGCCTGTTGTAGATTCACACTTCCGAGCCTGGTGCAGGTCTACAATTTTCTTCCTGGTGTCCTTTGACAGCTCTTTGGTCTTGGCCATGGTTGAGTTTGGAGTCTGACTGTTTGAGGCTGTGGACAGGTGTCTTTTATACAGATAATGAGGTCAAACAGGTGTCATTAATACAGGTAATGAGTGGAGGACAGAAGAGCTTCTTAAAGAAGAAGCTACAGGTCTGTGAGAGCCAGAAATGTTGCTTGTTTGTGGGTGACCAAATACTTATTTTCCACCATGATTTACCATTAAATTCTTTAAAAAATCCTACAATGTGATTTCCTGGATTTTATTTTCTCATTTTGTCTCTCATGTGTACCTATGATGGAAATTACAGACCTCTCTCGTCTTTCTAAGTGGAAGAACTTGCACAAGTGGCTGACTAAATACTTTTTTGCCTCACTATATTTGACTAGTTTTGATGTAACCTTGTGTATAGATGTAACCTTTTGTGTGTCACTGAAATGGCCACTAATGCTGAAAGTCATGTTACATAAACAAACAAACAAATGAAGGAGTGGTTTACTCTAGTTCTAATATGATGCTTGGTGAGACTTTTGACATTTGTACTTTTGGTATTGGAATAGCAAGGGCTGAGACACTTGTGTTGCCTGCCAGGATGTTAAATCTTAACTTTCTAATGGGGTGGTGCAGTTCTTTGGTGGGTAGCACTGTCGCCTCACAGTAAGAAGGTCCTGGGTTCGATCCCAGATGGAGCTTTTTCTGTGGAGTTTGCATGTCCTCCCCGTGTCCATATGGGTTTACTCCGGGTCCTCCAATTTCCTCTCCCAGTCCAAAGACATGCATTAGATTAACTGATTTTTGCTAATTTGTGTATACTCAGTGCATATAAATGTTTTGTTTCAAAGTAACCTTGTGTCTGCTGTTAAAATGGCCATTGACACCGAAAAGCGACAATAAATAAACCAAATACACAAACAAACAATACAAATCATTCTGAAGTGTTTGTATTGAATTTGTGAATTTACAATTTAAAAAAGTAAGTCTTGCACACATGCATACACTCAATTTACAGTAGTACTTGATACTTTGTGAACCCTTTAGAATTTTCTATTTTTTGCATAAATACGACCTAAAACATCATCACATTTTCGCACAAAAAGTCTTTGAAGAACTCAATTAACAAATAAGACAAAAATATAACACTTAGTTTTTGAGAAAAATGTCAAATATTCATATCTGTGAATAGCAAAATATATATGAAACTTTGCATTCACTTTCTGGCATGACCCCCTTGTGCTGCAATAACTGCAACAAAAGGTTTCCGGTAACTGTTGATCAGTCTTACACATCGGCTTGGAGGAGTTCTAGAACATTTCTCAACAGAGAGCTTCAACTCTGGGATGATGGTGGGTTTCCACAAGTGAACTGCTCGCTTCAGGTCCTTCGACAATGAATCTGTTAGATTAATGTTATGACTTTTGACTTTATTTTTCTTTAACCATTCTTTGGTAGAACGTTCTGTGTGCTTAGGGTCGTTGTCTTGCTGCATTACCAACATTCTCTTTAGATTCAGTTCAAGAACAGATATTCTGCTATTTTCCTTTAGAATTTGCTGGAATCCTATAGAATTCATTGTTCCATCAATGATGGTAAGCCGTCCTGGCCCAGATGCAGCCAAATGGACCCAAACCATAATACTACCACAACCATGTTTCACAGTTGGGATAAAGTTCTTATGCTTGAATGTGGCGTTTTCCTTTCTCCAGACCTAACGCTTCCTTTAAACCACAAAATTCTATTTTGGATTCTTCTGCCCACAAAACATACCAACAGCCTTCTGGTTTGCCCACCTAATCCATGTGCTCTCCAGCAATATTTTGTCAGTGGCTTTGGTCTTGCAACCCTGACTGTAAACTCATAAACATTATCATTAGCCAATGTCAGAAAGGCCTTTAGTTGCTTAGAAGTTACCCTGCATTCCTTTGTGACCTAGCGGAATATTACCCGTCTTGTTGGTTGATCATTCTTGGTCGTCCATGCCTGGGGAGAGCAACAATAATTTTTGAATTTCCTCTATTTGTACACAATCTGTCTGGCTGTGGATTTGTGGAGTCCAAACTCTTGCATATATGATTGGCTGAGTCTGAGTGAGGTGAGGTCGAGGTCGAGCGATCATCCCGTGACACAATAATGACCCCTTCCCATTTCTGCAATGGGCTAGCATCTCATCCAATGCATGTTTAGGCATGTGTCCTACAGTCCCCCATGACAGGAAAAATGGGGTTAACACCAAGAAATGCTACAGACTTGGGCCATTCCTAAGTGTTCTGTCCACATTGTGCTCCATAATTTTTATGAATGGCATACACACACAGCTGAGAGTGACAGAGGCTTGAAATTATGCGTTTCAAGTTTGGAGGACATTAACCCACACATCATCCAGCCCATTCAAACATTCGAAACAGAACAAGATATGAAGATGCTGTGAAAAGGCATGTTTAATGAACCCTCAAATTATTTCCATCTCAACACAAGCTCCTGGACAGCCTCAGTGTTAATTAGTGCGCTTTTCAGGGCCACTATTAAACAGGTGTAACAAACAGTGCTAAACAAAATGTTAATTAAGTAATTTTTTCATGTTTTTACAACGTGAACAATTCACAGCTCCTGACCTTGAACTTCGCCTGTGTGAATTTGCATTTCCTCCCCATGTCCACGTGGGTTCACTTCGGGTACTCCAGTTTCCTCCCAAAGACATGCATTAGGTTAAATGGTTCCTCTAAATTGGCCCAGTATGAGCAGTGGTTTTCTGCTTGCAACCCTGCCATGTACACCAGCGTTGTTCAGTGTTCTCCTGATGGTGGACTCATGTTCACTTGAAATTCTGTGTTTTCCTGCTTGGTGGACATTAAACCACACATCAACCAGCCCATTCAAAGCATGTTTAAGGAACCCTAAAATTATTTCCATCACATCTTGAACTCCCAGGCAGCCTCAGTGTTAATTAGTGAGCTCTTCAGGGCCACTATTTAAACAAGTATATCATATGGTGCTAAATAAAACGTCAATTAAGGTTTTTTTTCACATTTTAACAGCATGGTCACCTCACAGCTCCAGAGATCCCTGGTTCGATCGTGCCTGTTTGGATTTTACATTTCCTCCTGGGTTTACTCCGGGTTCTCCAGTTTCTTCCCACCAGTGTTAATTTTGTTGACGAATGATTGTTGACGACCCTTTTTTCTAACGAAAACGAGACGATGACTAAACTAAAGTTTATTAAAAACGACAAAAACTAGGACGAAATTAATTGACACTTTTGTCAACGAATAAAAACGAGACGGAAATGTTTTACAGAGACAACATCCAATCAGATCTGGCAAGTAAGGAAAAGATCCAATTATAACTTTAGTTATTTATAGTACTGTGTTCTTAGTACATATAAGTTTCCATGGGTCCTAAAATGGTTAGTTATAAGAGATAACCCAAGGAAAATAGGAACTGAATCCTTTTGGCTTTCAGACTGCAGTTAGCATTAACAGCTATGCTAGTGCCCTGAGTTCACCAATAGAGTAAGTGTTTTGCTTGCACTTTTCACTTGCAATCCATTACTCACTAAATTACATGAGATTTTTAACACTTTATTATAAAATAAGCTTTATGTTAATGATTTTGGCCAATTGTAGGTTAATGTAAGCTTTGTAAACAATAAGGTTGGGTTTGCTATGATACAGTATAGATACATTAAACTAATTGGTTCATGATACATTTAACTTAGTAGGATTTATAGGAATGTATCCCCATCGTAAATCAGGGAGCACCTGTACAATACAACTCCATTAATGCATACAAGTCTTTTACAGTGTGGACTTTCTGAGGGTCTGGAACAGATTCATTCAATTTACGTTATTCCTTATAGGAAAAATTTGCTCGGTACTCGTCGTTTCGGTTCTCGACCAGCCTTCTGCAGAAAACCGAGATACTACTGTAATTAGTTAGTTAATAAATTGCTACTATTTTAATCCTGAATATGACATAAAATGGGGCTGATTGCTTAACATGATACAGTGGGGCAAAAAAAACAAAATCCAGGAAATCACATTGTAGGATTTTTAAAGAATTTAATTGTAAATCATGGTGGAAAATAAGTATTTGGTCACCCACAAACAAGCAAGATTTCTGGCTCTCCTAACTTTTTCTTTAAGAAGCTCTTCTGTCCTCCACTCGTTGCCTGTATTAATGGCACCTGTTTGATCTCGTTATCTGTATAAAAGACAGCTGTCCACAGCCTCAAACAGTCAGACTCCAAACTCAACCATGGCCAAGACCAAAGAGCTGTTGAAGGACACCAGGAAGAAAATTGTAGACCTGCACCAGGCTGGGAAGAGTGACTCTACAATAGGCAAGCAGGTTGGTATGAATAAATCAACTGTAGGAGCAATTGTAAGACATGCAAGACCATTGATAATCTCCCTCGATCGGGGGCCCCACGCAAGATCTCATCCCGTGGGGTCAAAATGATCATGAGAACGGTGAGCAAAAATCCCAGAACTACACAGAGGGACCTGATGAATACCTGCAGAGAGCTGGGACCAAAGTAACAAAGGCTACCATCAGTAACACACTACGCCAAGAGGGACTCAGATCCTGCAGTGCCAGGCATGTCCCCCTGCTTAAGCCAGTACATGTCCAGGCCTGTCTGAAGTTTTCCAGAGAGCATATGAATGATCCAGAAGAGGATTGGGAGAATATCACCATGTGGTCAGATGAAAACCAAAAAATAGAACTTTTTTGGTAAAAACTCAATTCGTCTTGTTGGAATAAAAGAAGAATGCTGAGTTTGCATCCCAAGAACACCATACATAACTAACTGTGAAGCATGGGGGTGGAAAAAAACATCATGCTTTGGGGCTGTTTTCTGCAGTAGGGGACAGGACAACTGATCCCGTGTTTAATAGGGGGAAGAATGAACGGGGCCATGTATCGTGAGAATTTAAGCCAAAAAACCCGGTCCTTCCATCATTGAGAGCATTGAAGATGGAACGTGAACTGGGTCCTTCTAGCATGACAATGATCCCAAACACACCGCTCCGGGACAATTTAAGCCAAAACCTCCTTCCATCATTGAGAGCATTGAAGATGGAACGTGACTGGGTCTTCTAGCATGACAATGATCCCAAACACACCGCTCGGACAATGGAGTAGTGGCTTCGTAAAAAGCATTTCAAGGTCCTGGAGTGGCCTAGCCAGTCTCCAGACCTCAACCCCATAGAAAATTTGTGGAGGGAGTTGAAAGTCCGTGTTGCCCCAAAACATCACTGCTCTAGAGGAGATCTGCATGGAGGAATGGGTCAAAATACCAGCTAGTGTGTGCAAACCTGGTGAAGACTTATAGGAAACATTTGACTTCTGTCATTGCCAACAAAGGTTATGCTACAAAGTATTGAGTTGAACTTTTGTTATTGACCAAATACTTATTTTCCACCATAATCGACAATTAAATTCTTTAAAAATCCTACAATGTGATTTCCTGGATTTTTTTTTCTCATTTTGTCTCTCATAGTTGAAGTGTATGATGAAAGTCTATGATGAAAATTACAGACCTCTCTTATCTTTCTACGTAGGAGAACTTGCACAATCAGTGGCTGACTAAATACTTTTTTGCCCCACTGTATGTAACTCATGTCATGTTTAGTGTACATGCTCACCTACACCCTCTCAATTCCTGCATAGGTTCCGGAACCCCTGTGACAGGGTGAGTGGGAGGAAAATCAGGAGTTTTCAGTTTCAGCGGGTAAAAAAAGCACATCTCTGGTTAATAGTGTACATTAAGTGTACACTAAAGAGCCCTACAGGTGGTGATTACTCATCTTGCTTCACTCGTTTCGGAAAATTCCTTCACAGCCCTCGCACCCACGCACAATACAGAATGTCCGCCTTGCCTCTCTGTGGCATCACTGACAGACATTTTCGGTCGTTTTCCTGTGTTTGTTTTTAAACAAGCCACTCCGTGTCGCTCTGTCATAATGAACAGGAAGTGATGCAATAGTCTGGAAGCTTACTTACACGCGCATACACACACACACAGAGGCATACGTTCGGCATGTAGGAGACGAGGCAGAGGTGGTTGTCTGGTAACTGTTTCCATGGTGACATCTGTCTGCTGGCACCACGGTGTAATGGGTTTAAATTAAAACTGAGAGAGGAAGACGGAAAGAAATAAAGAAATATCAAGAGATGGAGAGAGGGAAAAAGGATGGAGACAGTGACAGGCTGAGAGGGACTCAATCACTCCAGCTCACCACACACACACAAAACACACATTTTCTTTCTTCACAATCCATAGAATTACGCAATGAACACACAGAGCCAAGTGTATTTTACTGCTATAAATGTTATTAATGCCATACTCTGATGTTTTGTTTGCATTTGTTATTTTATTTATTTTAATGAGTATTGATTTACTTTCCATTAACTATGTGAATAAGTAGGAACTACGTTACAGTCTGTGTTGGACACTTTTAGGACACAAGCAGAGACGTGAAATGGAAAAGTTTGTACTTTGCTTAACACTACAAGCACCCTTCTGGCTGCTGGTGTCCTGGTACATATACCTAAAAGTGTTGAGCGTGGGTCATGTGACCGTTGTGACTTCTACTAGTAGTGCTGCGCTGTATTTACCTACTTAAAGGTTTAAAGTGTTTAAAAGGTGATACTGCATGGTCTGTCTGTTCGTGTTCATTCAAGTGGACTCATTCCCTCTTAGTTGTGTGCAGCCAGCAAGGTTTGTGTATTTCATAGTGGGAGTAACAGTGTAACCTTCGTATGCTGTGTAGGTGGTAGCGTTCCAGTCATGTTTTCAGCGGTATCTCTGATGCATTTACTTATTGTTTGCATACAGTTTTCTTGTGAAAATACCCTTCATAGTTATTGTACATTACAGTAGCAGAAAAACACTATGTGACTGTGGTAACATCTGGTCAACGACCATTTTGATTCAACAACCTGTTTCACAGAATGTGATGCGCTGAATGGCACATACATGTAATATGTCGGCTTTAAGTGAGTTGGTATATTTTTTTTATTGTGAACCAGAAAGTCCAGGGTTCAAATCCCACCTCAGCCAAAAGCTGCCACTGTTGGGTCCTTGAGCAAGACCCTTAACCCACAATTGCTTGGATTGTAAGACTGTATCAATTGTAAGTTGCTCTGGATAAGGGCGTCTGCTAAATGCTGTAAATGTAAATGTAAGGCTTTCTCAATTTGGGATGGGCCTTATAAATTAGACGATTATTTATATTTAAGAAATTATGAAGCTACTTTGAAACAAAGCTCCATTATAGTAATGAATCTGACCTGACTTGAAGATAGCATGACAGCAAACAAGATGTGATGTGATGAACAAGATGGTATTCAATTATGAAAAACCATAAATACTTTGTTTGAAGGTCCAGGATTCCTTGCCAAGCTGCCACTTTTGGGCTCTTGAGTAAGGCCCTTAAAACACAATTGCTTGGATTGTACATTGTAAGTTTGTATCTGTTCCAAGTCTGCCAGATGACTAACTAATAACGTAAATGTGAAGGTAGCACATGGTGTTACGGTCCTACCTTTTAATTCATTATTCTTTTCCAGCTGGCACTTTTTCTTCTATTTTTGATGACTGACATTCTTTCTGTTTTCCATTCTCCATCCTCATCTGTTTGTCTCACCCTTGCTCTTATAGCACTGTTATTAGCTAATGGTAAGTATCATTGTCTGTGCCGCTGACTGTAAGTGTGCTCTTTGGTTGAACATGTTTTATATACCTGCTTTATGTAAATCCTGCCTGTTTTGATGCCGCTTGGCATGTGATTTCCAATGTACGTTAATCTAACTAAATATTAACACGCAGACACACACTGTTATGGTGTGCATACTGATTTACTAAGTGCTTGGCAATTGACTAACAACTCAATTATATAATTATAATACAATAATACATGGTAAATATACACTCAGCGATCACTTTATTAAGTTCACCTACTCGTTTTACACTCATTATCTAATTTAATCAGTTCCAGTTATCATACAGATGCACTTTGTAGTTCTATAATTACAGACTGTAGTCCATCTGTTTGTCTACATACGTTGTTAGTCTCCGTTACTCTGTTCTTTAATGGTCAGGACCCCCACAGATCAGGTGCTATTTAGATGGTTTGTTAGTGTGTGCTGTGTTGGTACGAGTATATCAGACACAGCAGTGCTGCTGGAGATTTCACTCACTGTGCACGCTATTAGACACATCTACCATATTGCTCTACCTTATATATGTAAAGTCAGAGACAGTAGCTCATCTGTTGCTGCACATTTTGTTAGTCATCCTCTAATCCTTCATCTGTGCTCACAGAATACTGCGTACAGGATGCTGGTGGCTGGGCATTTTTGGTTGGTGGACTATTTTCAGCCCAGCAGTGACACTGAGGTGTTTAAAAACTCCAGCAGCACTACTAGGTCTGATCCACTCATACCAGCACAACACACACTAACACACCACCACCACATCAGTGGCACTGCAGTGCTGAGAATGATCCACCACCCAAACAGTACCTGATCTGTGCTGGTCTTGACCATTAGTGAACAGGGTAAAGGGGCCTAACAAAGTAACAGATGGACTACAGTCTGTAATTGTAGAACTACAAAAGTGCTTCTATATGGTAAGTGAAACTAATAAAATGGACAATGAGTGTAGAAACAAGGAGGTGTAGCTAATAAAGTGATGGATGAGTGTAATAATTATATAGTACTAACAGCATGACACCAGCAGAGTAATGATAGGTTTTTGAAATGGCTAATAAGTTTAATAACTATTTTATTTTGCATTAATGTAACATGCAGGCACCACTGATCTGGTCATGTGACAATCATTAACCCAGCCCCCACCCTGAGGAGTAAGCTTTCACAGAGGTGGGCTGCCAGTTATTCATTGCCTCACGATAATAACAGTGCCAATACTGATAGATTAGGATTTCACCTTTACTGTGGCCAAGCGATTATGGTACTGGACTATGAATCAGAACGTCTAGGGTTCGACTCCCACCGCTGCCAAGCTGCCACTGTTGGGGCAAGGCCCTTAACCGACAATTGCTTGGACTGTATCAGTTGTAAGTCGCTCTGGATAAGGAAGTCTGCTAATTGACTAAAATGTAAATGTAGTTTGTGGTAATGCTTAAATCTGTCTCGTCTCTCTCTTAGATGTTCCCGACAGAAAAATGTCATCGGAGGAAGAAGAAGCGAGGAGAATAGCTGAGATGGGAAAGCCAATCCTGGGAGAGCATTCTAAACTGGAGGTCATCATCGAAGAATCCTACGAGTTCAAGGTACACACGGACTTTACTTTCCATAACATACTGTACAGGTACAGTATGCTGCGTCGCTTAACGTTCACGATATGGTCTGTGAAATTTGCACATTGTGATATTAACACAATACTATTACAATTAAGATATTATCGCAGATGATACATATCACACACTCCTACTTCTTACTCCCCTGGTTTCTTGTTTATTACTACTGCTCTACTACAACAGCTTATGTATCTGGCAAGTTAATATATGAGTTACAATAAGTAGGTTAATTACCTTAATAATAAGCATAATAACTTTGTCGGACCATGGACATATATGCAAATAGGCGGATGTTTTGCTGCACATATCTATGCTATATCTCAATGACCAATCTTTGCCAAGTACGCCTATTTACATTCTGATTATGTCATGTGGTTTGCAAAAGTGGTTTGATGAACATCGTGATTTAATCTAGAACCTTCCATTCTAGATTCTTCCACCAGATTGAAACAGTTATGGGAAGGTCTGGAAGGCCTCAAAAACTGAGGGTAACATAAACTAGCAAGGATAGGAAATTATTGAAAATATGATGTGTGTGTGTGTGTGTGTGTGTGTGTGTGTAGAACACAGTGGATAAGCTGATAAAGAAGACTAACCTGGCTCTAGTTGTGGGTACCAACTCGTGGAGAGAGCAGTTTATGGAGGCCATTACTGTTAGCGCAGGTAAACACACACACAAACACACACACACACCACACCCTTGGTTCCCAACCTGGGGTCCGAGTTCCCCTCAGAGGGGGACCATATATCACAGGGGTGCAAGAGGCTTTGAGGTGCTCTGAGTTTGTCAAAATACAATTTGCACATTAAATAACATAACACACTCGCTGGAAAAAGAATATGTATGTGAAATTGCATAAATAGATATTTTCACAAAGCGAATCAAATGAGTTACATGTATAGGTGCTGATGAATTACTTACTACACTCATAATGAATTATTATTATTCTTTTGTAATTGTGTGTTTTCAGCCTTCAAGAATGCAATTCTCTTTTCTATCAGCAGGGGTCACAAGGATTTGCTCGTATTAGTTTTCTGTCATTCAGATTTTAATTAGATGGGTTTTAGGGGACTGGGGTAGCCTAGTGGGTAAGGTACTGAACTCTGGCCCAGAAGGTCCAGGGTTCAAATCCCACCTCTGCCAAGCTGCCACTGTTGGGTCCTTGAGCAAGGCCCTTAACCCACAAGTGCTTGGATTGTAAGACTGTACCAAAGTCGCTCTGGATAAGGGTGTCTGCTAAATGGTGTAAATGTATTAGACAGCTTTTGATTTTTTTAATTATAATTCTTAAGACTTCAGACATTAAAGCAAATGGAAGTTAATCTGATGGATGTTAAACAGCACATACCTGTATGTACTAGCTAGCTAAATTGTTAAATCTGTAAGCTGTTAGATGAATTGTTAACCTTTTGAGTTTACAAACCTGATGCAGTGTTGATGGTTATTAATATGGAGGAGTCCCTTGCTGTTCAGTTAGTATAACTGTCGTCACACATATTCTTGCTAACTGAACATAAATGTTGAATGTGTTTTGCTTAGCAATTTATGTGTTCCATGTAACCATACCAATAACAAGCTAGGTAGCTAGCTAATAATGTGTCAAAACATTTTAAAAGATATTAAATATTGCTAGCTGGCTGATGTTACCCTGAAACATTGTCAATGAAGTAGCGAAACATTTAGCTAACGTTCATCTCTTTTAGGTGACGAGGATGACGATGATGCAGGGGAGGAGCGCCTCCCATCCTGTTTTGATTACGTCATGCATTTCCTCACCGTGTTCTGGAAGGTCCTGTTTGCGTGTGTTCCACCCACTGAGTACTGGAACGGCTGGGCGTGCTTCTTCATCTCTATCGTCATCATTGGATTCCTGACGGCCATCATTGGCGACCTCGCCTCACACTTCGGCTGTACCATTGGTCTGAAGGACTCCGTCACTGCTGTCGTCTTTGTCGCCCTCGGCACCTCTGTTCCAGGTGGGTGGTGTGATCAATAGGCATCCCTAAGTCAATATGGATAGAGCTTGAATTAAATGTAATCAGCCAATCAATATTAATGTCCATGCTGCCTCTCTAGTAGCTACAGTAAGGTCCAGAATTATTAGCACCATTGGTAAAGACAGAAAAACAAAGACGCTCCCCAATTAAAGAATCTCTCCAGTTCCTCCAAGTTCCTATGTCTTCTTTCTGTAGCTCATCCCACAGGCCTCCAGTGCGTTTCAGAAAACTGTGGTTGTCATTTCAAAGTTTGATTCAGTCATTGAAGAGCTTCTTTAAACTACTGATGTCCATGATGGCATGGTAACATGGTTGCCAGGAAGAAGAACAGTGATACATCATTATAAATCCTCCACCATACTTAGAAAAATCTAGAAAAATCCAAGGACTTATGTTTGTGCTTAAATAAGGGAACAGGTTTTCTTCTGGCAAACCTTCCAAATAATTTGTTGCTTTAGAGGTAGCATCAAAGTGTAGCTGTGAAAACTCTGTGACCCCAAAAATGCTGCCAGCTGCTGCAGTCCTCCTATAATGATCCTTTTTTTTACCTTTCTAACCACCCTCCTTGCTGTGATGCAGAGCAAATACATTGGCATCCACTTCTTTTAACTCCAGAGGGTTTAAACGTCTAATTTAATGCCCTAAGAGAGGACACATTTATCTAATTTCATCTGTGTATTCTCTAATTTTCCACATGTTGGTGAATGGCTAGAGTCCTGTCTACAGTCACTCCCTGTTCTCCATATAGTACACTATTTAGGGTGCAGCCATTATGTAATAGTGCCCAAATTGCCAGTGGACGGATTGTATTCAGTAGATTGCGCACTGCATTATTATACATAATATATCCACCAAAATGCATAGTGAATTAGTTCAGCTTCTGGATAAGAAAAAGTAAAACATAACAGTGTAATGATCACAATGTCATGCTCAGGGCACGGAAGGAAAAGGGAGGCAGATGTAAGTGCAAGTGATACAGGTTTATTTACAGGTGACATAGTGCAAAACATAAACAGACCAAACAAAACTAAACTAAGAATGGTGACAAAAACAACAAACATGCAATAACACACAGAGCAGGCTAACAGGCTAACAACAAAAAGGCTAACAGACAGCAACAAGGCTATTAATAAAACACAGCTACTCAAGACACTAGAAACCAAAGAATACACGACACTACACTAGGGAACAGAGACCGAGACACAAAAGAGGTAAGACAAGGAGAAGGAGACAAATCAGCAGGAGAAACTGCAGCAAAACGGGAGCCAAGGCAAACCACCATGTGAAGAAGCCAGACAAAGAAAGTGCACAGGAAGAGGGGTACTTATAGGAAAGGACAGCAGGTGGCAACAGCCCCACCTGCTGTCGAAACAGAAGAGTGACAGAGGGAGTTCAAACTAGATTGATGCAAGCACTCCAGCTTGCATCATCGTTACATAACCCCCCTCAGGAGGCGCATCTCCGAAGCACAAAGGACAGGAACACAAAAACGAGGAAACCAGATAGACCCAGACTAACCAAAGGAAGCAGAGCAAAACACAGACGAAAACAAAGCGGGGCCAGAATAGAGGAGGTGCAGACACGAGAATAATGAGACTAGGGAACAACAAGGAGGAACAGGAAACCGGACTTGCAGGCCACACAGGCACAACTCTGGTCCAAGGGGTTATGCTCTTCACTGGAGTCCTAAGGGGCCTCGACTCGAAAGCTGGTCCACCGACAGCCTCAGGAACGGGGTTACCCTTGAAAGGTCTTGGGAAGGGCGTGACTTCACGGACTTTCACCTGCTGTCGAAACAGAAGAGCGACAGGGGGAGTTCAAGCCCTCCAGCTTGCATCATCGTTACACACAACTGTGAAGATAGGTGTGTTATATAATGACAGAACCCTTATTTAGGTAATACTTCACAACAGTAATCTACAATTAAATGTTACATGAGAATATTTAATCTGGAAAAACTCAAACAACTTCTGTCACTTCATGTACAAAGGGTTACATACACTGTATTTCAATCAGAATCTAATGGTATCCCCTGCAATGCCAACACAAACCACAAGGTGTGCAAAATCCTTACCTTTTTATGGTGTTTTACCTAGCTAGCTCAATTTGTTTATTTATTTATCTAATCTTTTAACCCCACTTATCCTGGTCAGGGTCATGATGGGTTTTGTTATACTTAGTCATTTATTTATTGAAAATAAATCCAATATTACTATGCTCAAAAAAATGAAGGGAACACTCAAATAACACATCCTAGATCTGAATGAATGAAATATTCTCATTGAATACTTTGTTCTGTACAAAGTTGAATGTGCTGACCACAAAATCACACAAAAATCATGAATGGAAATCAAAGTTACTAACCAATGGAGGCCTGGATTTGGAGTCGCACACAAAATTAAAGTGGAAAAACACGCTACAGGCTGATCCAACTTTGATGTAATGTTCTTAAAACAAGTCAAAATGAGGCTCAGTATTGTGTGTGGCCTCCACGTGCCTGTATGACCTCCCTACAACGCCTGGGCATGGTACTGATGAGGTGGCGGATGGTCTCCTGAGGAATCGCCTCCCAGACCTGGACTAAAGCATCCGCCAACTCCTGGACAGTCTGTGGTGCAACGTGACGTTGGTGGATGGAGCGAGACATGATGTCCCAGATGTGCTCAATCGGATTCAGGTCTGGGGAACGGGCGGGCCAATCCATAGCTTCAATGCCTTCATCTTGCAGGAACTGCCGACACACTCCGGCCACATGAGGTCTAGCATTGTCCTGCATTAGGAGGAACCCAGGGCCAACCGCACCAGCATATGGTCTCACAAGGGGTCTGAGGATCTCATCTCGGTACCTAATGGCAGTAGGCTACCTCTGGCGAGCCACATGGAGGGCTGTGCGACCCCTCCAAGAAATGCCACCCCACACCAAATGCCAAGCGTCCTGCACGGTGTTGGGCTGTGAGCACAACCCCCATCTGTGGACGTCGGGCCCTCATACCATCCTCATGGAGTCGGTTTCTAACCGTTTGTGCAGACACATGCACATTTGTGGCCTGCTGGAGGTCATTTTGCAGGGCTCTGGCAGTGCTCCTCCTGTTCCTCCTTGCACAAAGGCGGAGGTAGCGGTCCTGCTGCTGGGTTTTTGCCCTCCTACGGCAACAATGTTAGATTACTCCAAGAACCTGTAATAGTCCATGAGGTCACAAAGGAACATAGGGCAACTGCAAATAAGCAAATAGAGGCCTCTCACATATTGCCTAACATTGATGTTCATGAGTTCGCCATCAGGAAAACGCTGAACAACAACGTTGTGCATTGCAGGGTTGCAAAGAGAAAGCCTGCTCTCGAAAAAGAACATTGCTGCCCATCAGGAGGCTATTGGAAAAATGTTTTGTGGACAGATGACTTTTGTTTTAAATGACAAAAGTCTGGACAGAATAAAACACTGCATTCCAATATAAGAACCTTATTCCACCTGTGAAACATGTTAGTGGTAGCATCATGATTTTTGCCTGTTTCGCAGAATCAGGACAGTTAGCCATCATTGATAGAACAATGAATTATGATTTTTACTAGCAGATTCTGAAGGAAATGTCAGGACATCTGTCCATGAACTAAAAATAAAGAGAATGTGGGTAACAAAATAGCATATGTCATTCTACCAAAAAATGGTAGACTGCTGGTCTCGGCCAGCAGTTTCACCGCTAAGCTAAAGCCGCTAACTAACACCAAGGACAGCTCACACTACAGTTCCCACAATTCGCCGGCCTTGGCTTGTATTCCGGATTACTCTCTTTCGTTTAGCATACACAGATTTGTTTGCCTGGCTGACTGATCACTCGGCTTGACCCTGGACTGTTTCCTTACACTCCAATTACCGCCTACCTCCTGTTAAGTTTGTTGCAGTGTATTTTGTGTTCTTTGAATCCAGTGGTGTTAATAAATGGGCTGATCGCCATTCTTTCTACAAAGGTCTGGTCCACATCTGCAATACGATGGGGTGTATGTACTGAAATCAAGATTTTACTCATGGATTGTAATATTGGATAATTTCCCTCAAAAATAAATGACCATGTATGATATTATTTGTGGTATTTTTTATTATAGTGGGTTCTCTTTATCTACATTCAGGACTTCAATAAATCCAATAATGTTTTAGGTCATATTTACGCAGAAATGCAGAACACTGTACATTTCGTAGTAATAATTTTCTTCTCCCTGTCTCTCTTTCTGTATCTCAGACACGTTTGCGAGTAAAGTGGCGGCGGTCCAGGACGTGTACGCAGACGCCGCCATTGGGAACGTCACAGGCAGCAACGCGGTGAATGTGTTTGTGGGACTGGGTGTAGCCTGGTCCGTGGCGGCCGTGTACTGGCGTGCTCATGGCGGCGTGTTCGAGGTGCACGCTGGATCTCTTGCCTTCTCCCTCACGCTTTTCTGCATCTTCTCGGTGTTTGCCGTGCTCGCCCTGATGTACCGTCGCCGCGGTAACATCGGCGGGGAGTTGGGCGGGCCGAGACGTCACCGCCTCGTCACCACGCTGTTCTTGTTCTCTCTGTGGTTCCTCTATATTCTGCTGTCCTCGCTCGAGGCCTACTGCCACATCCAGGGCTTCTAGAGACGCCGGGGGAGAAAGAGAGAGGAGAGAGAGAGAGAGAGAGAGAGAGAGAGAGAGAGAATGAAGGCTAACCCTGCATTCGCACAGTAGCAATTTTTATGCCTCACACTGGCCAGAAAGTCAGAATCGAATTCATTTCACACACGTACAGGTTTTACCGATGTTTGAAGTTAAAATTTTTCTAGGTTTTCCAAGTTACAGGGTGCGCACTCAGTTAAGGGGGTTGGTCAGACCAGGGGTGCCCCCTGTTACAATAGGAAAAGCACTACAGAACTCGCTCCTAAACGTGTAAATTTAGTCCAGATCTGAGGGAGTTATCATGAAGAAGTGTAAAGATTGCGTTACAGACCAGCAATGAATGCTGCTTGAGTAGGTCAAAGAACACATGAGTTTACATGCACTTGGAGGCATTTTTTTATCCCATGTGTAAATGTACAGAAACCAACGCTAAAAGGCTAATTAAAGACTTAGGAAAGTTTATTAATTAGATATGCGTTCGTGCTTTGGCAAAATCACCACAGTTAGTCGCTTAATGAAAGACAAATACTTCACCTAGCATGCTAGTTGCCTAGCAAGGCAGACGTCAAGCTATCTAACGTAATGCTTACGCACTGATTTGTTACTCATTAGCTTTGGGTAAATTAGCGCTTGCTGTAAATTGCCTTAAACCTCGCTTAAAAGGTGTGAATGCAGGGTTATGCGGCACTTTCTGAAAAGACAGGGACATTAAATATAACGAGGGACGGAAGAAGGGTAGGCTAAGAAGACGAGAAGAGCAGCACTCTCACTCCGCTCTCTCGCTCTCTTTCTGCGGCATATGTGCAGCTTGAGCTTCAGAAGAGAAACAGGGAAAACGAAGAGGATGCCACTCATCCTCATCTTCGCTCTCTGAGGAAACACCCGTGTCTCAGCGAGGAGGCAGAGCTTTCCAGAGTCTCTATTTTTCTCACCACCTGCTGAGCAACCTGACTTTTTTTCTAATGAAGTATTTTGGGAAATTAAAAAAAAACACACACACACATAAAAGGTGACTTTAAAAAACTACAAAAAACCAAACTATTTTCAGGATAAAGAAAAAGAAATATATGATGTACTGAGGATCTGCTATGGAGCGACGGTCAGAAGAAGTCATGTTTTATATTCGCGTAAATCACTAGAACTCATAAGCTTGCAACACACACGCACACACACGCACACACACACACCAAGATCTTTCTATCATTGTGGGGACTTGCCATTGGCATAATGATTTCTGTTGGTAATTAATTCTACACAACAATCCTAACCTTAACCTCAGTCACCTAAAGCAAATCTTTGGGCCCTTTCAGTTTTTCAACAGAAATTTGCAGTTATTATTTTTTTCCCCCCCTTTTCCTTGTGGTGCAAGGTAAAAATATCAGGTCTTCCTACCCTTGTGGGGACATTTGGTCCGCTCAATGATATTTAAACTTGACCTCCCGACACATACACAGAGGAAATTGAGAGGGAGGGGAAAGAATGCGGAAAAATGAATCATCATGGAGTCTCATCGTGGATTTCCACTATGATACATATTCATGCTTCTGTACATGTTTTTCTCAGACGCTTTGTTATTTGTGAAGGAGACACAACAAGAGGAAATTATTATGCAAAGGGGGTGAAGGGAAAAGGAGAAACGGAGATTCAGAGAGAAGTTGATTAAGGGAGCGTCTACCACTGTTGCCAAACGCCACTACTGTTAATTACGTCCCACAGGAAGCCGATCCGACGTCGGTATCAGGGTTGTGTGAATGTGTTTGTATTAAACAATGATATTTTGATTGGATTTCTAAATGAAAAGAACATCTGCAGGGAACAGACTTGAATATAATACATTTTTCCCCCAAGGATTGCACCCCAAGCATCCCAGTTTGCTTCCACTTACCCAGGTCAGGACTGAGAGGGGTTTGAGCTTATTCCGGAATTCACTGGGTGCAAGCAGAGGTACACTCTGGACAGGGCACAAGATTTTAGAAGGTACCAACAGTGTAGCAAGTCCACCAAGTGATTTGAACCCAGGTCTTTGGGAACCGTTTGCGAGAGCTTGTTCTTATCTCCAAGTCGCAGGAGCAAGCGTTAATAATTCATTTCTGACACCAATCTCTCGGAAACGTGGCCAAACTTTTTAATTTTATGTTAAAAGTTTCCCCATATGTTTTCAAATGCATGCCTTACCATCTGCAGACATATGTCATAAGTTATTTTGTCTTTCCATGTAGAAAAAAAATCAACAAACATGTCGTTTGATTGGGGTGCACAAACTTTCACACAAGACTGTATTAGTCCAGCTGTTCTGGTAATGTTATCGTTTTATATACAGTACTATGCGAAAGTCTTAGGCCACTATTAGATTTATTGTATTGGCAATGGTATCATGACCATACGTAACATATTTTTGGCAACTGGACCCACAAATTTCAAACTTGGATTTGTCACTCCATACTCTTTTCCACCGATCTTCACTCCAGTCTTTGTGAGCTTTCGAATTTCTTAACCTTTTCACCCTATTCCCACTTTAAAAAAAAAAAGTGGTTTCTGGGCTGCTGCCCTTCCAAAAAGACCATTCCTGATCAAGCTTCTTTGAATTGTACATGGGTCAACTTGGCATCCCGAGGAAACTGCCAGATGCTGCTGTTGCTCAAGTGTAAGGAGAGGTCACTAAATACTTGCCATAGCCTATACAAGTTGTTTTTACAGGCTTTTTCAGGTTTTTAAAAAATACTGGATAATTTGCGGTAGTTTCTGGTTGCATTCTAATAAATAGACTGAGAAATTATAATATATATTCATTATACCATTGCTAAAACAATTGTATATTTCATCTAATGACGGCCAAAGATTTTGCCCAGTGTTGTGTCTGCAGGGTGTCTCAAAAGTAAGGAAACACCCATCCAAAATTAAAACAGTTTGGCGGACGATGATCCAATTTTATACACCTGCTGTAGGGAAAGGGGAAGCAACAAGGAATCAAGAAGATCCTGAAGACTTTTAACTTGTGTTTCACTGCTGTTTTTTATGACGCACCCTTGTTGACTTCACACACACACACACTGAACTGTCTGACCCCCATGTTTGGGGTTTGGGCTTAACTGTTCAACTATTTCAATGCACATGAGTGTGCAGATTGATCAGTAAGAACATAATAGCCTAGAGCAGGGAGATCAATCCAGCTGATGCAGTACAGTCAGATCAGCACGCTGTCTTGCTAGTGTGCCAGCTAACTGACTTGCTTACTAGCTGGCATGCCAGTTTGCATAGCTGCCAGCTTGGCATCAGAAAGCAGTAATGATGTTCTGTCAGTCGTTGTGTACAGGCGGAGTTGTAACATGAAACCTGATTAAACACAGTCAATGAAATGTCTTTTTTAGCTATGTAACCAGTTTGTTAGCTGGCCCAAGACCAGTACACTGCAGGCCAAAGGGAAGAGGCACAATTTAACCCTAGGATGACTGTCTTTGCTGGATTCTAAGAACAGGCCCTTTCCTCGTTCTGAGGCATCAAGGGCCATCAGTCAACTGTTGTTATGTAAATGCTTGTCTTTTTGTAGAAATCACACATACGCTGTGTTTTGGACATCAAACATACGAAAACTCTAACTCTTGGAGCAGGAATTGACATGAGAGATTCGGCGAAACTTTCTGTGGATGTGGGGTTCATTGTTTGATTACCAAGACAATATGTGCTAAATGCTTCACAGCAAGAGGCCAGACCAGTGAGGAGGCTTTTTTACCTGACAAAACATTTGTCGCTTTGTCCATTTTAGTGTTAACCCACATGATCAGAATACAGCAGGGTCTTTTGGCTAAGCTATGCTTCAGAAGGCTACAGTCATGTCAACTTGATTTCATCTAATGCTCATCTATTGCTCATCTAACCTACACTTAACATCCGTCAGCTTGCTGCAGAGTCTCACCCAAGGGGCAAGGACGCGTTAAAAACAGGATTGGAATGAAGTGTTTGAGCCTGTAAGGCTTTTATAGGTAGCAGTCTTGTGGTCACTTTAGGCCTGATCGATCGCTTGTTGAAGTGGACATTTAAGAAGCGTGGGTGGATGGGCCAAATACCAGAGTGATGCACTGACAGGACGTACCTACTTGCGTTTTTTCCTTGGTCTATCCAAGCTCCGTGTATCTATTTACGTTAACTTTGCAGCATTTAGCAGACGCCCTTATCCAAAGCGACATACAACTGATACAATCTTACAAGGAAAAATCCAAGCAATTGAGAGGTAAGGACATTGCTAAAGGGCCCAACAGTGGCAGCACTGGGCTTGAAACCTCAATCTTTTGATTAATCCAGAACCTTAACCACTCAACCACCACTACCCTGCAGCCATGTGGTGGTTGTGGGTTGGCGGACGTGACAAGTCAAAAGCCCAGTGCAAGTTCTACATTTGGGTTTCATTCATTTGGCAAGATGGTTTATCTAAAAGGGAACGTGCTCTAAGGCTTAATAGTGGTCACCTGCTGGTCTGGTCAATAGGTCAGGATCTTTACTGCCACCGCCCCAGTTTAGAGTAGACCCCATATCTACATTGACACTGTTTGAGAGACAACCTCATCTAGACTGATATGCAATTGTGATGGGCCTATACAATTTAGATGAACAGTTGAAAGCCTTGCTCAGTGGTCCAACAGTGGCAGACTGGTGGGTTGGACTTGAACACTAAACGAACTGGTTAATCATTCAGTATCTTTACTGTTTAGAGTACAGCTCTACATTAACAGCATTTATGATCGTATCCAGAGTGATATATAGTTTATCTGAGCAGCTGAAAGTATTGTTCTAAGGTTCAGAACTGACAGATTGATTGACAATTCTTAACCTTCTGGTAGGCTTGGTAGAGAGAGGATTTGAATAATAGCCAGGGGCTTGACCAATACGCCCCTGCTACACATGGCTCTTTCTGTTAATGGTCTACCACATTGCATTTACCCAATTGTTTACCATAACCAAACCTGATAGAACTAATGCTGTGCAACTGTGTTGAGAAAAAGACTTTGTTACACTTTGTTCACAAAAAAGATTTTTCCGGTAACTAGCAAAAACCACACTGATAAGAATAGCGCACTGAAAAACAATATGATGATTGCAATGAAGCGAGAGTTGAATTAGTTGTATTATGGGAAGTCTCACAGGAAGTCTCGTTTGACCCGAGAGGGTAAGATAGCAAAGTGATATTTACTGGTATTTATTTCAGTATTTTGCCATGCTCCTTCGGATATGCAGCTTAGTCAAATACTCAAAAACTGATAGCACACGAACAAAACTGTACCTCTGGATCTTGTATTAGTGTTTAGCACTCGGAAACAAAACACATACAAGAGATGGAGACGGACAAAACATATGAAATGCACACTAAGGCATGCCGCTGCAAATGAACCCCACGTTTGGTTCACCGTATTTGACCACGTGATTGATATGAAAAACGTCCTTGTGAACACGAAATTGTAATCCACTAGGGGGCAGCAAAGGTGGGCGCAAATCCTTCCTCACTTTGAAATGACTGTGTGTGTGGTGTGTGTGTGTGCGCGCGCACACCTTGTCTTGCTATACCAGAGAGGACCCAAAATGTTCCCTACGATAACAGGAAGACCTGGAATTTTTACTAAAAATTCAGAAAATTATTTTCTTTTTGTCCTTTTTGGTTTTACAAATAAACTTTCATTTGGAAAAAACAAAAGAGTAAATAGACCTGCTTTAGGTTAATGAGGTTAAGGTTAGGTGTAGGTGTAGTTCATTAATTAGCTTCAGAAGTCCTTCATTTTCAGTGATGTCAATGGAAAGTCCTCACAAGGATAGCAAGACAGAACGTGCGCGCGAGTGGGGGTGTGGGTGTGGGGTGGTTGGGTGTGTTGGTGGGTGAGGTGTGTGTGTGTGTGTGTGTGTGTGTGTGTGTGTGTGTGTGTGTGTGTGAGAAATCCAAGGCATCTCCCCCTTTAGAAATATTCTTGATGTGCATTTCCAGCATTGTTAATGATTGTGTAGTATCTCACCTTGTCTTTTCTACACACACATACACAAGTTTGTATTTCTACCATTGTGGAACCTTCAGCTGAACTAGTCTTATTGTGGATATTTAATTCTACACCTAATCCCAACTTTACCCATAGTAACCAAAAATCAATGCGTTGGATCTTTTTTTAAAGAAAAAAGACAGCAGTTTTGTATAAAAAACCCTCGAAAATGTCAGATCTTTCTGTCCTTGTGGGGCATTTGGTCCTCACAGTGATATGTAAACTTGACCCACCCCCACACACAGACACACACGCGCACGCATGCACATTTAACAAGCATCGATGTGAGGCATCATTTTCAGATCTCAGTGTTTCAAGACACAACTATTCTCTCTTCTCTTGCTTTTATCTCTACACACACACACACACACACACGGTGCGTAATGAGTGTTCATGTGAGTCAGATAATTTTGGGATCTTAATGTGTAAAGTCACTCCTCTCTTCCGTGTGTGTGTTCCTGTAAAACTGAACCTCTCAGACATACCTTTATTGCCACACACACTTGATCGTGTGAGCACGTCATGAACAGACTTTGTGCAAAAAAACAAACAAACAAACAAACCCGTGTTTCTGAAGAAGAGAAATATTGCTGGTGTATATTTTTATACAATTGTTAACTCTGTGCATCTGATTTTCTCCCTTTGATCTTCGACCCCTGGAGTTTTTTCTGCGCACTGTAAATGATTTTAATATTCAGATGAAGCTACTCTTGGGCACGTGCGGGGGGTGGTGTGGGGTGGAGGGGCGGGTGTGGATCATATATAGATATAAATATAACTAAATAAATGAATATATTTATTTATTTGCACTGTGCAAAAGTCTTAGGCAAACAATGTAAAGCAAATTTGCTGTTATGAATAATGAAATGCAAAGGTAATTTAATTAAATTTCGATATTTGTCCAAACCTGTCCTTGCCTTAGGAATTAGCTTCATGCATCCTGAAGGAATTGCCACCATAATCTGTGAAACATGTTCGTTTGTTCATTCATTCATTTTCTATAACTGCTTAATCCAGTTCTGGGTTGTAGGGGGCCAGATCCTTTTCAGCACAGGGCACAAGGTGGGCACCAGGGGCGATTCTAGGATCAGAGCTTTAGGGGTTCTGCTGAGCACCCAATGAGAAATCCATTGTCTTACCATTTGTGAGGCAAGGGGATAATGCTATATTTTCATTGCTAAAATGTTATGTTTAAACCATATACCATATAAAACCATATAAAATCCACACTGACATAGGGAAAACATGCAAACCCCACACAGGCAGCACTGAGACTATGAAAAACAATATTTGTTAATCATTACGATGATTATTTTCATATTTACAGAAGGTAGCAGACGCTCTTATGCGGATTGACTTGCAATTGAACTTACCAGCAATAGTGCAAACCATGATACTACCACCACCCTGCTTCACAGATGGGATAATGTTCTTAAGCTGGAATGCAGTGTTTAGTTTCTTTCCAGACACATCCCTTCTCACTGAAACCAAAAACGGAGATTTTTAAAAACGTTTTTCCATATTAAAACGTTTTTCCAGTAGCCTTGTGGATTGTCCATGTGCCACATGATGGGCAGCAATAGTAGACTCATGAACATTAACATTAGCAAATGTGAGAGCTACCTTTAGTTGCTTCAAAGTTACCCTGGGTTATTTTGTGGTCTCACGGGCCATTACATGATATTGGAGTGATCATTGTTGCTTGACCTCCTGTGAAGGATAACAAAAATCTTGAATTTCCTCAATTCGTACACTATCTGTCTAACTGTGAATTGTCATTTTACAGCCTGTCAACATCAATAGCTCTTTTTCTGAGAAATTTCTGAGGTTCTCCTTTGTTCATGTCATGATACACTTCCACAAACGTATTGTGAAGATCAGACTTTGATAGATCCCTGTTCTTTAAATACAACAGGGCTCCCGCTCACACCTAGTTGTCATCCCATTGAATGAAATCTCCTAACTCTAAAGAAATTCTGTTTTTTAAATTAATAATTAAAAGTCAAATTTGTACTTTTTATTGATGGCCTTTTCCACTAACACATAATACAGAAGGTAAAATAAATAGCATTTATGACACAGGGCGCAAGGCAGGAACAACCCAAGACAGGATGCCAATCCATTGTAGGCCACATACACATGCACTAAGGGCACTTTAGAAACTCTGATTTACCTAACATGTCTCTGGACTGTGGGAGGAAACCTGAGTACCTGGAGTAAACCTACACAAACCTGGGGAGAACATGCAAACTCCACACAGATAGGACCCAGGTCGCTCCACCTGGGATCAAACAAAGGACCTTCTTGCTGCCAACTTAGCTTATTTTAGAAAACAATTAAAATCTCATTTGATTGATGTTTGAATATCAATCAAAACATCATTTCACCCGGTGTTGCCAAACTTTTGCATATGACAAAAAACCTATAACAATCTAGATTTCCTGAGACTTTTGCACAGTAGTACTGGTTGAAATCTATATACAGAATATATCTATCTTTTGCTGTTTACATTTCACAACGTTTTTGGACAATGCACATTGTATTTGTGTTTTATATGACTCTGTATAGTCGATTGTATGCGATGGGAAAAGCTTCGAGGGCACAAGCGTGCTAAAGAAATGCTCGTTTGAATTCACGTTGTTTGGCGAAACGTGCTCTGCAATAGGGGCCAAACGTCTGAGTATGCTGGCGACTGTTCTGTTGGTTATCGAATACTGACTGGGTCCCAAACACAACCTGATTAGCAGTCTGAATGTGCTGAGTCTGCTAGCTAGTTGAACGCTGGGCTGTGTTTGAAATGGCAGACTGTGACAGTTGAACCTCACGATCCAAAACCCAGCAGTCTGATTTTCTGCCATAACATACTGTATTTTTGATCTCCTAACTTGCTATAGGAACCACTAAGTGCCAAATGTATGACAAATATCAATCCTGGGGGCATCCATTTGATCTGTGGAGTGTGTGCATGCAGATATCAGAGATCAGAGATGGATGTCATAGTTGCTAACTGACCACACCTTTGCAGAATTTGTCCACAGTTCATGGCCTTTTAGTCATTTATTAGACTCTCTCAGCCTGAGTGACTTACACCTGATACAATCTTACAGTGTACAATATGGGCAAAAGCAGGCTCAAGGGTCCAGAAGTGCCAAATTATCAGTGCCAGTGCTTAAACCCTAGACCTTCTGGTCCATAGCCAGTGTGCCAACAAAGTCTTAGTACAGCAGAAGTGGCATGGTTTAGTATGAGTACCAGTCAGCATGTCATTTTAAACACAGCCAGTGTAATTAGCAGATAGCATATGAGATGATTAGCTTTCCTAAAGCGGTTTTCAAACCACTGTTTAGAAATTGTTGCTAGGTAATTCATTGGCCAAAAAATTGTGGCATCTAATGGACACAGGTTAAAATTTGGCGAATTTTGTGTTGTGTTGACCATTAGTGTAACTCTGTAGCTGATTTTTAGCATTTTAGCATGGTAATTTTAGCATTTAATACAAATACTTCCAAAGTTACTATACATTATTCCATGCTTTGAGGAGGATGAATAAAATAAATGCCATATGATAGCGTAGCTTGGTAGCAGCTGACTTGCTATTTCGTAAATGATGGTGCTGGAGGTAAACAACGTCAATAATTATTGCCAGTACACATGTCAGAAAAGTAATATAAACATTGGTGAATAAAATACAGGTATGTGCTTTTTAATGTCCGCATTACGTTCTGTGAAAAAGGACGATGACTGAAATGGATATGTTGACCGGACATTAGCCTAATAGGTCACATAAACTAGTAGGTTAGATTTTTTACACTGTGTTTTATTTTAAACAGTTACTCAAAACACAATATGAAAAAATTGAGTGCACTACTATACTGTACAATGCAGCAATTCATATGTTTGTATTTTTTCTAAAGTTTGACACACGTACAGATAACAAAAGCGAAAGAAAAGTGATGTTGTTTTCTGCTCTCAAGAATGCGATTCTCTTTTCCGTCAGCAGGGGTTCACTCATACTAAAGATGGCGCGTGCATGTATATAAACAGAACCTCCATCGTTTATTGGCGTTTGAAATGTTTTTTAAAAAATGGCAATTACCCTCCTACTTGGCAAGATGGAATTTTACTTGTCTTCACAAGAGAAGGTTATAAAGTGCAGCCATATGCAGTCCGCTATCCTCTGTCTTACTCCTGACTTTTAAAATACTTTCTCTACTGTATACTAGGCGGCCAAAAATGAGCTGATGCCACTTAACTGTGGCTTTGAATAGTTTTTAGTTTGAATTTTTATCACACAAGGACTCCTTATGTCATTTTAAACTATTTGAGTAGTCCTAAGTTAAAACAGTGGCTTCCTACTTATATATGTAATGCACTATAAAGGGTGCCTAGGGGGCTTTGTTCCAAGCTGCATATACACTCACTGGCCACTTTTTAGGGACACCTCCTTATTTCTACACTCATTGTCCATTTCATTCATCAGTTCCACTTACCAAACAGAAGCACTTTGTAGTTCTACAATTACAGACTGTAATCCATTTGTTTCTCTACACACTTTGTTAGTTCTCTTTACTCTCTTCTCTGGTGGGGAAAACCCCAACAGACCAGGTACTATTTGGGTGCCTAATTTGGGATCCACCACCCAAATAGTACCTGATCTGTGCTGGATCTGTGGGGGTCTTGACCATTAGAGAACAGAGTAAAGGGGACTAACAAAGTATGTAGAGAAACAGATGGACTACAGTCTGTAAGCTTCTATATGGTAAGTGTGCTTAATAAAGTGGCCAGTGAGTGTAGTGCACTACAAAATGAGCCATTTTAAATTCAGCTCCTTTATAGCTTATCTTATACTTGTGCCATCGAACTAAATTCAACCCTGCTTGCTAGCACAAATTAAACCCTGCTTGTTAGCCAAGCCCAAGTCCTAATGTACAAACAAATTTTATAAAGTGTGATTACTTTTCCACTTTAAATCACAGCCTATTAGGACCAGCAGGTTCGAGTCTTATTAATGTCCCACTTACAGGAAAAACAGAAATAGCAACTAGTGCAGAGTGTAATAAACTAAATATCAAAGGTGTGATCTGGGATCCAGCATATCTAAAACTCTGTGTTTGATAACCAAGGAACTGGACTGCACTCAAGACTGTTGGACCTGAAGCATATATACAGTAAATATATATATTTCTATAAATATATTTGTATTTTAAGCTGCTTTTGAGGTCATTTCTGGCTTTTCTATTGGAAAGCATTAGCATTAGCATCCTTTAGTGGACTGATAAGATTTATGATTCACATTTGATCATTTATTAGTATTATTATTTCATCCAGTCCTGTTGGAGCACAAATCCAAGCAGCTGAGAGGTGGAGGGCCTTAATAATAATAATAATAATAATAATAATAATAATAATAATATAATAATAATAATAATCAACAGCTCCAATAATTACTAATACCAAACACCACCAACAATAATGATGGTTATTTTAAATATAATAATAATTGGTATTATATTTTTATTTTATTGTTGTTGTTGTTTATTATTTAAATGAATGAATTAATTGTTGTTGTTATTGCTGTTTACTAATAAACATATTATTTCATAGTGATAATAGTAGTTATGTGTATTAATGTTATTTTATAATATATTATTAGTTTAAATAGTAAACAACAACATTAATTTTTTTTTTTTCTTTTTTTTTTTTTTTTTTTGTTTTTTGTGTGTTTTTTTTTTTTTTTGTTGTTGTTACTCCTGTTGTTGTAATTATTATTGTTGTTGTTGTGTTGTGTAAAAATAATCACAATATAATAATAATATTATGATTATAATTTTAATCCATACATTGTAATGTTAATTATTTATTTTATTGTAGTAATAATCATAATAATAGTATTACTTTTTTATTTTTAAGTGTTTATTTAATTTAAATATTATTTATAATATTATCTAACAATAGTGTTGTTTTGTTGTTGTTAATAATACTATAACAATGTTAATTCATAGTAAATAATAATGTGTTATATCTATTGATGTTATTACTTTTTAAATTAATTAATGAGTTAATAGTATTCCAAAATGATATCTTTGTCATTAATGTTATTGTTTTTTAATTTTGCAATTTATTATTATTATTTTATGATTATTATTATTATTTTTAGCAATATCTAGATATATAATATGGGATACGTGTTATATATTTACATATATATATATACAATATATATATATGTATATATATATATACGGTAGTATATATATATAGATTATATATTATATATAAATATGTAAGAAAACGTATTATATAATATATATATAGATATATATATAATATATATATACGTATATATATATAGTAATATACGTATATATATAATAGATAAATTGATAAAATTATAAAAAAGTCTATATATATAGCGGTCTATATATCTCGTACTTCCTTATATCTCTAATCTCGTCCTTTCTCCCCTTCTCCACCAGTCCGCCGCCGTCAAGATTTAATTTATCCTAAATGGCTATTATTCACCTCTAAGTCAGTTTAAATATATTGAGTATACATTCATTGAAAGGATACTTTTTGGAATATGTTGGTTAGCTTGTGTAACAGTGCGAAATCGAGTTGTTGATTGTTATAGGTGTTATTGTTATAGCCAGTCATGCCCATACACACACACATACACTTTCACGGCGTGGTATTCTGGATGGATGATTCTGTTTGTTCATCTGTTCCTTTCTGTTTGTTTACTCTTCACTCTCAGTGATTTTTATTTCAGGGAATTATGCATGACATGTACCTTAATTTACATTGATTTTCTGTTTATTTGTTTCTGATTCTTTTCGTCAACAGAAAAATAAAGGAACTTATTTGAAAAGGAACTTGTGTTTACTACATGCTGAAAGTGAGTTGTCCCCCCATTCATTTCTGAAGACTCAAAATAGGGCTAAAAACAGAGGTCAAAATAGAGGTCATAATAGAGTTAAAAACAGCTTTATTTATTGGTATTGCAGTATCAGCACAAAAATCAACACACATTAGCTGGATGGAACCCAAGACGTAGCCTGTGGTAAACTTTCTACAGGAAAAGCATTGTTACATCTACATTGTGTTAGCACAGCTGAAAACTTTATTCTTTTCAAAAAAGCGAATTTTTTTGTCAATAAATACATCATTCTCCAAAATAAAGGTCACTTAATGAATCAGACTGACAAGTTTTAGAAGGTTCCATACAAAGGTGTCACTACAGTCTTGTGGAAAGTGGACAAATGAGATATGACAGGATAAAACAGAAGTTGAAGGTCCAGATGTAAAAGAGCACAAGAGGAGAAGTAGATCGGAGTGTGTAGTTTGAGAAACACAATTCTTAGAGATTGTCAGTTGCTGCTTTGTTAAATAGTTGAACCCAAACATCAGTATCTTCTACAACAGAAAAGATGACTTAGGGATGCTGCCGTGTTACAAGTAGACTTTAAAGAAGACATCTATCTATCTATCTATCTATCTATCTGTCTGTCTGTCTGTCTGTCTGTCTGTCTGGTATGTACACAGACAGGTCAAAACATTTCCAAAATATTTAGCAGTAGAATACTCTCTCGGGTCCCATTATGCTTCGCATATTTTTGTCACATTCAACAAGTTGACTACGAGATCCAGCTGTTCTCTTAACCATCTATTATGTTCCACACCTTTACAGGTGCAGTTGTAATGACATAATAAACATAATGTTTTGGCCCATCAGTGTACATATATTGCGTATTACTAAATGTCCGATGAAAAACATGTATCACCACGTTCAGTGAGTTTGACTTTTTTCCGTATACAGTGGGGCAAAAAAGTATTTAGTCAGTCACTGATTGTGCAAGTTCTCCTACTTAGAAAGATGAGAGAGGTCTGTACTTTTCATCATAGGTACACTTCAACTATGAGAGACAAAATGAGAAGAAAATCCAGGAAATCACACTGTAGAATTTTTAAAGAATTTAATTGTAAGTCATGGTGGAAAATAAGTATTTGGTCAATAACAAAAGCTCAACTCAATACTTTGTAACATAACCTTTGTCAGCAATGACAGAGGTCAAACATTTCCTGTAAGTCTTCACCAGGTTTGCACACACTGTAGCTGGTATTTTGGCCCATTCCTCCATGCAGATCTCCTCTAGAACAGTGATGTTTTGGGGCTGTCACTGGTCAGCACGGACTTTCAACTCCCTCACAAATTTTTCTATGGAGTGGAGGTCTGGAGACTGGCTAGGCCACTCCAGGACCTTGAAATGCTTTTTACGGAGCCACTCCTTTGTTGCCCATGCGGTGTGTTTGGGATCATTGTCATGCTGGAAGACCCAGCCACGTTCCATCTTCAATGCTTTCAATGATGTTTTGGGGCAACACGGACTTTCAACTCCCTCCACAAATTTTTCTATGGGGTTGAGGTCTGGAGACTGGCTAGGAGGTCAAACAGGTGCCATTAATACAGGTAATGAGTGGAGGACAGAAGAGCTTCTTAAAGAAGAAGTTACAGGTCTGTGAGAGCCAGAAATCTTCCTTGTTTGTTGGTGACCAAATACTTATTTTCCACCATGATTTACAATTAAATTCTTTAAAAATCCTACAATGTGATTTCCTGGATTTTTTTTCTCATTTTGTCTCTCATAGTTGAAGTGTACCTATGATGAAAATTACAGACCTCTCTCGTCTTTCTAAGTAGGAGAACTTGCACAATCAGTGGCTGACTAAATACTTTTTTGCCCCACTGTATGAAATTTGAGCATACGTCTGCATCAATCTGTAGCAGTTGACATCAGAATGACTAATGAACAGCTAACAAACTGGCCCATCTATTTAACTGTGTATCTCCAGCCTCTGTATGAGGGGCAATTCTAGGACCAGAGCTTTAGGGGTGCTGAGCACCTGATGAGATAGGGTGAGGTTTAATAAAAAACTGTACATTTCAGCCTAATTTCGGACCGTCATTCCCACACATGTGTACATAGAACATCTGACTTTTTGGGTAGGTGAAACACTGTGATTGGTAAGACACCAACAAATCTGAGAAAACCTCCAGTAAGGCTGAGCCTGTTAGCCACAAAGGGGCTAGACATGCTCTTCAAGGTAAGAATCATACTTTACATGTTTTATGAGAATCACTATTTTAGCTTATAAAGTATTTCATTGTTTGATGTGATCATGTACTGGAGCTTGCATTATACAGGCAGGTCCTACCACTGGGCCTGGAGATATCCACAGCTAGTTTAAATTGCAATAAGGTGAGTAACAACTAGATGCGTCTGATCAGGCTGAAGTAGTTAAATGTTTTGAGGATAAAGTCTCTGGAAATACAATGTAAATTTGTTTAGAGAATTTAGTTTTGTAGTCGGTGTGTTTGCATGGTAAAGGTAGTAAACTATAGACCAGAAGGTCCAGGGTTCATATCCCACCACTGTTTGGTCTTTGAGCAAGGCCCTTAAATGGCTTGAATTGTAAGTATCAGTTGTAAGTTGTTCTGAACAAAAGCATCTGTTAAATGACTAAATGGAATATTTAAATATTTCACAGTATTTTTGCACGTCCAGTGTAAATCAGCATGACGGTATTCATTCAAATGAACTTTAAATATGTTGCTTTTTCATAAATACTTGGGTCTGATTATGACAAAGTGTGGCTATACTGGCAGAATGTTACAAGAATAAACAAAAGCATCTAGTCGTAGTTTGTTAGATTCCATGATAAGAAAACCACGCATGACCATTTTGAGGTCAAATATACATATCAGTCCATTTTATATGCAGACACTCCCCATTTTACAATGGCTCGACTTGCGATAAATTTGAGTTCTCGATGGGAATCCGATAAAACACGTAAATACACATTCAGCAGAAACCGTATTCTGACTTTAGAATGTCCTCTAGGCAAGCGATACACAATATGATACTCTCCCTCACTCTCCTGTGCTAAATGAGAGCAGTGCGTGACGTAGAGAAACAGGGTTAGAGATGAGTGCTGGGAAATGTAGTGAGGAAAAGCCGTCGCTGTGAGAATAATCGGTTTTGTTTTTCACTTTCAATAGATTAATTCAATAAAAACTGCATGCCATGAACACCTAGATTAAAAATAAGCTTTGTTGTGAACAATTTTTTGCAGAACTTTAATGTAATGTAGTGTTTTAAAGTATGTTTGTAGGTACGCTAACACACTACGATACCCTCCCTGTGCTAAATGTGGGGCAGTGCTAAATGTGGAAACGTAGTGAGGAAAGCCGTGATCGGGGTCTGGTTTAGGCATTTTAAAATATATTTATATATTTATTTGTATATATATTATATTGATATATTATATATTAATTATAATATATTGTATGATGATATAACATATATAATTAACACCGCCTTAGTTTCGATTAAAATCAACTTACACGGGGATTTGTTTTTCGGAACGTATCCCCATCGTAATCAGGGACTACCTTAACCTAAACATTTTTCGACTTAGACCTAAACATTTATGAACTCCACAAAGGTAATTATTTAATTTCTGAACTTTCTGGAAAACAAAAACAAAAAAAACATTGTTTTGGGTTCATTTTAACAGTTTACACACCAGAAATACAGGTTTTCATTACTCGTGAAAAACTAAATTTTTGGAGGAAATGCATGTTTTACATCCGCACGATGATATAAAGGACGGTTGCTGTATTCGAGTATTTCCAGATATGTAACTCATTTATTAATGAATATACAGTGTATCACAAAAGTGAGAACACCCCTCACATTTCTGCTGCCAGATATTTAAGTACATCTTTTCATGGGACAACACTGAACAAAATGACACTTTGACACAATGAAAAGGTAGTCTGTGTGCAGCTTAATATAACAGTGTGTAAATGTATTCTTCCCTCAAAATAACTCATATACAGCCCATTAATGTCTAAACCACCGGCAACAAAAGTGAGTACACCCCTAAGAGACTACAACCCTAAATGTCCAAATTGAGCACTGCTTGTCATTTTCCCTCCAAAATGTCATGTCCCAGGAAAAAAAAAAATTGACGCGTAGAACCATGAGTGGCCAAATTACCACCCAAAATTCCATCAGTAAACTGTTAAATAATTCATGGTTCGTGTCATAGTCCACCAATTTACAGTTGTAACTATGACATTTCACACTAGAACCATGAAGTGGCCAAATTTACGATCAAAAATTCATAGTAGAACTGTGAACTTCATGGTCAAAACTGTGAAAGTTTTCACATTTAAAACTGTCCAAGCAATTCATAGTTTTACTATGATAATCACAGTACATTTTTTCCTGGGGTGACTCATTAGTGTTACTAGGTCTCAGGTGTGCAGTGGGAGCAGGTGTGTTCAATTTTGTAGTACAGCTCTCACACTCTCTCATACTGGTCACTGAAAATTCCAACATGGCACCTCATGGCAAAGAAGTCTCTGAGGATCTTAAAAGACGAATTGTTGCGCTACATGAAGATGGCCAAGGCTACAAGATCGCCAACACCATGAAACTGTGCTGCAGCACTGTGGCCAAGATCATCCAGCATTTTAAAACAGCAGGGTCCAATCAGAACAGACCTCGCATTGGTCGTCCAAAGAAGCTGAGTGCACATGCTCAGCGTCACATCCAAATGCTGTCTTTGAAAAATAGGCGCAGGAGTGCTGTCAGCATTGCTGCAGAGATTGAAGAGGTGGCAGATCAGCCTGTCAGTGCTCAGACCTTACAGTATGTACTGTGAAATACTGAAGCAGAGCATGATCCCCTCCCTCCGGAAACTGGGTCGCAGGGCAGTGTTCCAGCATGATAATGACCCCAAACACACCTCTAAGACGACCACTGCTTTATTGAAGATGCTGAGGGTAAAGGTGATGGACTGGCCAAGCATGTCTCCAGACCTAAACCCAATAGAATATCTTTGGGGCATCCTCAAGTGGAAGGTGGAGGAGCGCAAGGTCTCAAATATCCGCCAGCTCCATGATGCCATCATGGAGAAGTGGAAAGCATTCCAGTGGCAACCGGTGAAGCTCTGGTAAACTCCATGCCCAGGAGAGTTAAGGCAGTTCCTTTAAAATAATGGTGGCCACACAAAATATTGACACTTCAGGAACTTTCACTAAGGAGTGTACTCACTTTTGTTGCCGGTGGTTTAGACATTAATGGATATATATTGAGTTATTTTGAGGGAAGAATACATTTACACTGTTATATAAGCTGCACACAGACTACTTTTCATTGTGTCAAAGCACCATTTTGTCAGTGTTGTCCCATGAAAAGATATACTTAAATATCTGCAGAAATGTGAGGGGTGTACTCACTTTTGTGATACACTGTATCTACCTATCTATCTAATCATCTGTGAATCTAATCACCTATCTATCTAATTCACCTATCTATATGTGTCCTGTCATGTTGGTCCATTTAAATCAAACAGTTATGTTAATGTAAAATCTAAACTCATGGATTTTAGATTGCGAGACAATATTTAAATATACTGCACACTACGAAAGCTTACACACCATTTCATGCAGACAGCTAAATTTGTGTTCTGTGATCTTTTTAGTGTAGCATATAGCAATGGAAGCAGCCATGTGCTCATACTCTGTGTATAGCATGTATTTTACTGTAGGCAGTGAGGCACACTAGAGCACTATGCAGACTATTTCTTCTCCCGCTGGGCGAGTCGGCGGATCTTCATCTCCGTCAGCTGGATGTAGTGGATCACGTTGGTGTCTGTTACATGCACACACACACATACACACACCAACACATAGGATAAGAGAAAAGAAGGTGGAGAGGCCGGATTACACATCAGCTACGTACCAGGGACACCACAACTCAATTAACAAAATATAGCTGATACGTTTTGTGTTTGCTTTGGATTTAGGACATACACTAGCTACAGGAAAAACCTATTTGTGTGTCCAGTCCAGTCCAGTTACACTTCATAATTCATTTATTCACCTTTAGTAAGGATTTTATATAGGAGAGAATCTGGAGCCTACCTCAAAAACATGTTTTGGGGGATTGGGAGGAAACCAAAGTAAGCACAGGAAACAACCATACATTGACTTTTTTTCTCCAACATTGTACCATTTTAACATTTTCTTTAATGTTTTTTTCTGGTCAGGGTTGCAGATGGTCCGGCCCTTGTCCCATGGACGTACTGTTGCAGTGCTAGGAGATGACCCTCTGACCAGCCAGTACTCCTCCAGACACATGCCTTGGTGTGACATCTGACATGTCTAAGGTATCAAGTGAAAAGGCATTTTCTTGAGGTACTGCATATGACAGGAAAAGCAACCAGTGGAGCGACGTTATGGTTGCAGTAAAAATTCCAATTGAGAGAGAGAGAGACAGAGCCATGAAACATTGGATTTGAGATATGTCTTTCAGTTCGCACAATACGAACTTTATTCTGCAGATGTTTCATGCATACTGTTTCCTCCATATATGGTGTAATTTTGTGGAGCAAAGTCAACCCTATAGTAATCAAATATTTCACTATACATAAAAAATACTGTGATATAAGGTGAAACTGGCAGAATCTTAAAAAAACCACCCTGATATAAATTTTTGGTCAAACCACCCAGCACTACAGTGGATGGACTTGAAGACAGCAGTCCATTGGTGTTCACCACAACATTTGACTGAACTTAAACAATTCTGCAAGGAAGAATGGGCAAGTATTCCCTAATCTTGGTATGCAAAGCTGGGAAAGACAAATCCAAACAGACTCTTCTAATTCCAAAGGTACTCTGATCAAAATTCCCTGTTATTCTAGCTTTTCATTCATTCATTCATTGTTTTATCTGCTTATCTTAAACAGGGTCACTGGAGAGCCGATGCCTAGCTGGCAACACAGGGTGCAAGGCAGGAACAACCCTAGACAGGGCGCCAATCCATCGTAGGGCACACTCACACTCACTCACACACTAAGGGGCACTTTGGAAACACCAATTAACCTAACACATGTCTTTGGAATGTGGGAGGAAACCGGAGCACCCGGATAAAATCCACGTGAACACGGGGAGAACATGCAAACTCCACACAGACGGAGCCCAGGGTCGGAATCGAACCGTGGATATCGGAACTGTGAGACAACAGTGGTTACCGCTGCACCACCTGATGGAATTAAAGTGCAACCGCAGTGTTAGTGCAGGGTGGAGTGATAACGTGTGTGTGTGTAAATGTGTGTACTCTCACCCGTTGGCTCCTGTTCATGAGAGCGGTGAAGGTAATGCAGGGCGGAGTTATAGTCTCCCAGGTGATAATACGCCACCCCTGAGCGATACAGAGCTTTGAAATTCTCGCCTTCCATCCTCAGGACTTTCAGACAGCATTCCTTCACTCGCTCATAGTTTACTAACTCCATCTGTAGCAGACATGCTGCACACACATGATGTTTGTGTTAATATATATTGTGTGGACGTTCTATTAACTGTATTACGGTAACTAAATAACACACTCCAACATAGTAATATTTAAAGTGTGGCTTTCTAATCATTGTGGGGACTATAAACTGGCATTACAGTACTGTATCTAATTAACGCTATACCTACACTTAACCTCAGTAAAATAAAGCAAATGTTTTTTCCACAATAAAAGTTACAGTTTTTGTAAAGGAGAATTGTTGTTTGTGAGGACCATCAAAATGTCCCCATAAGGTAGAAATCTCAGGTCTTTTTATCCTCGTGGGGACATACGGTCCTCACAAGGATATATAAACTTTCAGATTACAGTAGTTAAATGTTGATACCATACACCTATCCCCTAACTTAACCTAAACACACACACACATTCTGAATCTGAGTGAGTGAATATTAGTGAATAATTTCTATTATCTCTATTTACTCTTTCCATTTGTTATTCCAACTTAACTTGTACCTTAATCTAAACACACACACTCACACATACTGTATGTGTCTTACTACAAATTTCAGTATTGCAGCTTTCATATTTGTTTTCCTCTAAAACCCTAAACACACACATTTATGTAACTAAGATTACCTAACCTAAACACATGCATTTGTCTTACTACACTTCTAGTACTGCAGCTTTCTAATCATGCAGGTGTTTTCCCCTAAAACCCTAATTAACACAAATACACACATTTGTATGATTGAAATTGCAGCATTGCAGCATTTCCTTTAAAACCCTAATCAACATACACAGATACACACACTCACACACACCTGAATAACTATAATTGGGATTTCTTTCCATTTACTTTGAATTACTGTAGCTAAATGTTGGGGATGATTCGTGGGGGGGTTAACTATCAGAACAGACCACAAGGTAGTAATCAACCATGGACAGGACATCAGTCCATGGGAGGGCACATGCATGTACGTACAAACAAGAACACTTGTTGACTCCAGTTGACCTACAGCATGTCTTTGGAATGTGGCAGGAAACCGGAGTACCAAACACCTACAGACATACAGTGGTGCTTGAAAGTTTGTGAACTCGTTAGAATTTTCTATATTTCTGCATAAATATGACCTACAACATCATCAGATTTTCACACAAGTCCTAAAAGTAGATAAAGAGAACCCAGTTCAATAAATGAGACAAAAATATTATACTTGGTCATTTTATTTAGTGAGGAAAATGATCCAATATTACATTTTAGTGAGTGGCAAAAGTGTGTGAACCTCTAGCATTAGCAGTTAATTTGAAGGTGAAATTAGAGTCAGGTGTTTTCAATCAATGGGATGATAATCAGGTGTGAGTGGGCACCCTGTTTTATTTAAAGAACAGGGATCTATCAAAGTCTGCTCTTCACAACACGTTTGTAGAAGTGTATCATGGCACGAACAAAGGAGATTTATGAGGACCTCAGAAAAAGAGTTGCTGATGCTCATCAGGGTGGAAAAGGTTACAAAACCATCTCTAAAGAGTTTGGACTCCACCAATCCACAGTCAGACAGATTGTGTACAAATGGATGAAAATCCAAGACCATCGTTACCCTTCCCAGGAGTGGTTGACCAACAAAGATCACGCCAAGAATAAGGCGTGTAATAGTTGGCGAGGTCACAAAGGACCTCAGGGTAACTTCTAAGCAACTGAAGGCCTCTCTCACATTGGCTAATGTTAATGTTCATGAGTCCACCATCAGAAGAACACTGAACAACAAAACCACTGCTCTCCAAAAAGAACATCTGCAGTTTGCTAAAGATCACATGGACAAACCAGAAGACTATTTGAAGAATGTTTTGTGGACCAAAATAGCTTTTTGGTTTACAAGAAAAGCGTTATGTTTTGAGAAAGGAAAACACTGCAAGCCAGCATAAGAACCTTATCCCATCTGTGAAACATAGTGGTGGTAGTATCATGGTTTGGGCCTGTTTTGCTGCATCTGGGACAGGATGGCTTACCATCATTGATGGAACAATGAATTATGAATTATATCAGAGAATTCTAAAGGAAAATGTCAGGACATCTGTCCATGAACTGAATCTCAAGAGAAGGTGGGTCATGCAGCAAGACAACGACCCTAAGCACACAAGTATTTCTACCAAAGAATGGTTAAAGAAGAATAAAGTTAATGTTTTGGAATGGCCAAGTCAAAGTCCTGACCTTAATCCAATCGAAATGTTGTGGAAGGACCTGAAGTGAGCAGCTAATGTGAGGAAACCCACCAACATCCCAGAGTTGAAGCTATTCTGTAGGGAGGAATCGGCAGGACTGATCAACAGTAAGAGGAAACGTTTAGTTGTAGTTATTGCTGCACAGGGGGTTCACATACTTTTGCCACTCACTAATATGTAATATTGAATCGTTTTTCTCAATAAATAAATGACCAAGTATAATATTTTTGTCTCATTTGTTTAACTGCGTTCTCTTTATCTACTTTTAGGACTTGTGTGAAAATCTGATTATGTTTCAGGTGATATTTATGCAGAAATATAGAAAATTCTAAAGGGTTCACAAGCTTTCAAGCACGACTGTACAGAATATGCCAACTCCACAGAGGCAGGGACCCGAATCTGCGATTCTAGAGCTTTGAGGCGACAGCTCTAACCACCGCACCATGGTACCGCCCATTATTAATTATTAATAATTGATAATGATGAATGACTGGATTACCTGCCAGTCTGTTGTAACACTCTAGCTCGGCTCTCTCCGCCGCTCCCCGCTGTTCTTCCGTCAGACCCGCTTTGCTCGGGGATCCCGCCGTGACGTCAGCGTCGCCGAACCCCAGCGCGCGGCCCAGGCCTTTGATCTCGAGCAGCGCGCGATGGTATTTCCCGATAGCCTCACGGTACTTGGTGTCCCGGTAACACCGCGCGCCCTGTGTCTTGAAGTCCAGTGCGCGTTTCAGCAGCTCGTCGGGATCGCGTACGCCTCTTTTCTGATCTCGTTGGCGCGTGACCCTCTCCAGTGCGCCCGTGCTTCCCTCGCACCCAGTCCGGTCCGGACTCATCATCATCATCATTTCACCCTCTCTAGTTGTGTACCTGCGGTCACGGCGTAACTGCACGCCGTGTCGTCATGTCTGTCTGTCCAGCGCGTGCACACGGTAATGGCTACGCCTCAATCAGCAAGCGAATCCGATATGAGTATGGAAGGCAGATGGGTTCTGCTGGTTCCTCCCGCGCGGGGATCCTCACGCATCCCGAAATGACAGGAGACTGCAGCCGAGGTTGCCAGATTCAAAGAAATTCTGCGCGTGTGATCATATACTCCACCTCTGCATGTAGGATATACACACGTAATAATAATAATAATAATAATAATAATAATAATAATAATAATAATAATAATAATACAGGTATTCGCCGTTTAACGTACGCATTACGTTCTGTGAAAGAAGATTTGTCAGAAACGGACGTTGACTGGGCATTACAATAGTTTCATAGTAGTTTAGATACTTTGGACATAGTGTTTTATCATTCATTCATAAATTTTTTTACACGCTTAATCCTGTTCGTGGTCATGAGAGAATCTGTGCCTAGCTGGCAGCACAGGGTGCATGGCAAGAACAACCCTAGACACCCATCGTAGGGCGCACACACACACCCACACACTAAAAGTAATGTCTTTAGAATGTGGATCAGACCGGCGTACCCCGAGTAAACCCACACGGACACAGGGAGGGCGATCGTACCGGGAATGCTGGAGCTGTGAGGCAACCACGCTAACCGCTGAGCCACCCTATCGCCATAGGTGGTGTTTTATTTTAAACAACAATATTAATTAAAACACAATATGAAAACATTTAGTACAGTACTGTAATGTACAATACATTAATTCTTACCTTTGTATCTGTTATAAAACCTGGAACACGAAACATGGAACACGACAATGAAAAAAAAAGTGTAAATGATACCATTTGTCTGTCTGCCTTTTAAGACTGCGATTTGCTTTTCTGTCATTGGGTGTCACAAGGTTCTCAAACAAGTTTTCTGTCATTCAGAGGTGAATTATATATATATAATTCACCTCTGAATGACAGTATATTCACGTCTGAATACGTATATGTATTTATATATATATATATATATATATATATACAGTTATGCTTGAAAGTTTGTGAACCCTTTAGAATTTTCTATATTTCTGCATAAATATGACCTAAAACATCATCAGATTTTCACATAAGTCCTAAAAAGAGATAAGGAGAACCCAGTTAAACAAACGACACCAAAATTTTATACTTGGTCATTTATTTATTGAGGAAAATGATCCAATATTACATATTAGTGAGTAGCAAAAGTATGTGACCCTTTGCTTTCAGTATCTGGTGTGACCCCCCCTGTGCAGCAATAACTGCAACTAAACGTTTCCTGTAACTGTTGATCAGTCCTGCACACCGGCTTGGAGGCATTTTAGCCCATTCCTCCATACAGAACAGCTTCAGCTCTGGGATGTTGGTGGATTTCCTCACATTAACTGCTCGCTTCAGGTCCTTTCACAACATTTCGATTGGATTAAGGTCAGGACTTTGACTTGGCCATTCCAAAACATTAACTTTATTCTTCTTTAACCATTCTTTTGTAGAATGACTTGTGTGCTTAGGGTCGTTGTCTTGATGCTCAGAATTGATTGTTCCATCAATGATGGCAACAATCCTGGTCCAGATGCAGCAAAACAGGTCCAAACCATGATACTACCACCACCATGTTTCACAGATGGGATAAGGTTCCTATGCTGGAATGCAGTGTTTTCCTTTCTCCAAACATAACGCTTTTGCTTTAAACCAAAAAGTCCTATTTTGGTCTTCTTCATCCACAAAACATTCTTCCAATAGCCTTCTGGCTTGTCCACGTGATCTTTAGCAAACTGCAGACGAGCAGGAATGTTCTTTATGGAGAGCAGTGGCTTTCTCCTTGCAACCCTGCCATGCACACTATTGTTGTTCAGTGCTCTTCTGATGGTGGACTCATGGACATTAACATTAACCAATGTAAGAGAGGTCTTGAGTTGCTTAGGAGTTACCATGGGATTTTTTTGTGACCTTGCCAACATGCCTTGCTCTTGGAGTGATCTTTCTTGGTTGACCATTCCTGGGGAGGGTAAAAATGGTCTTGAATTTCCTCCATTTGTACACAATCGGTGGATTGGTGGAGTCCAAACTCTTTAGAGATGGTTTTGTAGCCTTTTCCAGCCTGGTGAGCATCAACAACTCTTTTTCTGAGGTCCTCAAAAATCTTCTTTGTTCGTGCCATAATACACTTCCACAAACATGTTGTGAAGAGCAGACTTTGATAGATCTCTGTTCTTTAAGTAAAACAGGGTGCCCACTCACACCTGATTGTCATCCCATTGATTGAAAACATCTGATTCTAATTTCACCTTCAAATTAACTGCTAATCCTAGATGTTCACATACTTTTGCCACTCACTAATATGTAATATTGGATCATTTTTCTCAATAAATAAATGCGAGCACCAAACAAGTCTGCACCAAACAAGTCTGATTTTAGAAGGGAATTTAATTCTGAACTTCAGTTTATATCAGACAATTCATATTTACAATGCAGGTTGAACAAATAATACATAATAAATACATTGCATAATAAATAAAAACAATGCATAATAAATACGTTAACAACTTGACGTCTGAGCATTTTTTTAATTTAGGCTCTATCTTGATAAACTGACCGCGTAGTTGAATTTTAAACAACTACATTCTCGCCTAAAAAATCTTATATCTTAATTCCGTGACACAATAACAGTATTTTTTTGAAAATTATACATCCTGTTGGCATTCCTCATCCACCATTACCCAGCTGATGATGCATTTTGGGATATTTCACTGTCCCGAGTACGCACAAGTCTGCTCTGATGCATCCTCGATAATATGGGCGGAGCAAGAACACATCCGGGGATTTGGAGCGTACTTGGTTAGATGCGAACTTAGAAATGGAACAGTGCCTGGGCTGTGACTGATGACGTTTCACAAGTACACAAGAACAGAAGTACAGAAAAGTACGCATATTGACAAACGGCCGTTGTCTGCAGCTGCATAGGACAGTATTTCAGCAGGGCCGTAGCTCTCGAACTTTGTGGGGCATTATATTCCGGACTGCTTGTCACGCCTCCCGTGTATGTTGTCTTGCGATAAGCCCACTTATGTTTATATTGTTGCGGAAAGCCCGCTTATGTATGCTGTGTTGCTGTATGCCTGCGTCGTTCGCCACGGTCAGTCCCTTTCTGTTTAGTTTTATCCTGTTGAGTTTGTTTGTTTTACCTCTGTTAAGTTTGTTTGCCGCGCTAATGCTGGCGTGGATTTCCTTAGTTACGCTATTGCCATAGCTTGATATTCTTTGTTTCCTTTGTGTGCTTTGTGGTGCATTTTGGTTTAAATAAAACTATGGTTATTTACATTGAACCTGCACCCATCTTTGTCTCTCCAGTTAGGCGCCATTATGACAGAATGCTCCGCCCAACTATGGAGAGACAGGTTATCATATTATCAAAAATTTGACAGGAATCCTCGTAGATGATCAGTTAGCGTCCCATAGCTCAGTACCTGAGCTGTTACCGCCCAGTAATTCCATATCTGAGCATGTTAGCTAAGCATTTGAGTATGTTAGCTCAGTAGATGAGCATGTTAGCTTTGTATCTGGGCCCGCTAGCTCCGTATCTGAGCAGTTAGTGCCCAGTAGCTCAGCATCTGATTATGTTAGCTCTACTTTTGAGCATGTTAGTTCTGTATCTAAGCACGCCGCGTCATTTAGTTTCCTAGATGAGCTGTTAGCGCCACAGGTCAGCTCAGTACAGAGGCCCGAAGTGCCACTTGGCTCCGTATCTGAGCCCGTCGTGCCCTTTAGTTTCATAGACGAGCCTGTTGGTGCCATTCCTGAGTTAGTTAGTTCTGCGTTTGAACCATTAGCATCGCTTCAGTCTGTGTCCGAGCGCGCTGCACCCCTTAGTTTCATAACTGAGCATGTTAGCTCTGAATATCAATTCGTTGGTTCTGTCGATGCGCCGTTAGCATTGTATAGTTCCGTGTCCTAGCGCGCCGTGCCCTGTAATTATGTATCAAAGAATGTTAGCTCCATATGAGTTTGTTAACTCCGTTTCCACGTACGTCGCGCCTCTTAGCTTTATAGATGCGCTGTTGGCGTTGTATAGCTCCGTACCCAAGCACACCGCACTTTCTAGTTTTGTGCCTGAACACGGCCCCGTACTTGAATTTGTTAGCTCTGTTTCTGAGCATGGTAGCTCAATACAAAGGTTCAATGCTCCGCTTGGTTCCGTACCTGAACCTGTTGCACAACTTAGCCCCATACCTGAGTAGGAGGCGCAACTACATTCTGTACCTGAGTTCGTAGTGCTCCATAGCATTTGTTTCCATACCTGAGCACAATGCGTCACCTAGTTCTGTTCTGTTCTAAAAGAGACATGACCCTCAGTTTATCAAAGCCAGTTGCAACGACCCCTGCGCCAAGGACAACAGAGCCTGTGCCAGCGCCGAGAACGACAGTGCCCATACCTGTGCAGAGGACAACATTGCCTGTGCCTGGGCCAAGGTCGTCTGTTCCAGTGCTTATACTGAGGTCATCCATTCCAGTGCCTGTGTCGAGGTCGTCCATTCCTGTACCTGCACCGAGGTCGTCTGCGCTGGAGGCCCGGACGGAGGCTGTCTGCTCCAGTGAGGCCCGACCGGAGGGTGTTTGTCCTCGAGAGGCCAACAAGGAGGCCGTTTGTCCCCGAGAGGCCAGCCAGGAGACCGCTTGTCCTTGCGAGGCCCGTACAGAGACCGTTGTGCCCATGAGACTTCCCCCGAGGTCGTCCAGCCCACGTGAGGCGCCCGGAAAGAAAACGCCCAGACAACTGGTTCACAACTGGTGTCACAACTGGAAGCCCGCTTATGTTCACTGAGTTGCGATAAGCCTGCTTGCTGTTTGTTGATATTGCTGTATGCCATGGTCAGTCCCTTTCTGTTTAGTTTTACCCTGTTGAGTTTGTTTATAGTTCCACGCCGTCTACACTAAACTTTCCTTAATTACGCTACTGCCGTGTGCCATGTGGCTTGATATTCCTTGTTTTCCTTTGTGTACTCTGTGGCCCATTTTGGTTTAAATAAAACTATGGTTATTTACGTTGAATCTGCACCCGTCTCCATCTTTCCAGTTAGGCCCCGTCGTGACAATATACAGTGGAGCAAAAAAGTATTTAGTCAGTCACTGATTGTGCAAGTTTTCCTACTTAGAAAGATGAGAGAAGTCTGTAATTTTCATCATAGGTACACTTCAACTATGAGAGACAAAATATAGAATATAGAAAAAAAATCCAGGAAATCACATTGTAGGATTTTTAAAGAATTTAATTGTAAATCATGGTGGAAAATAAGTATTTGTTCACCCACAAACAAGCAAGATTTCTGGCTCTCACAGACCTGTAACTTCTTCTTTAAGAAGCTCTTCTGTCCTCCACTCATTACCTGTATTAATGGCACCTGTTTCACCTCATTACCTGTATAAAAGACACCTGTCCACAGCCTCAAACAGTCAGACTACAGACTCAACCACGGCCAAGACCACAGAGCTGTCGAAGGATTTTGTAGATCTGCACCAGGCTTGGGAAGAGTGAATCTACAATAGGCAAGCAGGTTGGTGTGAATACATCAACTGTAGGAGCATTTGTATGAAAATGGAAGACATACAAGACCATTGATAATCTCCCTCGATCTGGGGTCCCACGCAAAATCTCATCCCATGGGGTCAAAATGATCGTGAGAACAGTGAGCAAAAATCCCAGAACTACACAGAGGGACCTGATGAATGACCTGCAGAGAGCTGGAACCAAAGTCACAAAGGCTACCATCAGTAACACACAATGCAGAAAGGGACTCAGATCCTGCAGTGTCAGGCGTGTCCCCCTGCTTAAGCCAGTACATGTCCAGGCCTGTTTGAAGTTTGCCAGAGAGCATATGGATGATCCAGAAGAGGATTGGGAGAATAGCATGTGGTCAAATGAAACCAAAATAAAACTTTTTGGTATAAACTCAACTGGAGGAAGAAGAATGCTGAGTTGCATCCCAAGAACACCATACCTACTGTGAAGCATGGGGGTGGAAACATCATGCTTTGGGGCTGTTTTTCTGCAAAGGGGACAGGACGACTGATCCATGTTAAGGGAAGAATGAACGGGGTCAGCTTTTAAGCCAAAACCTCCTTCCATCAGTGAGAGCATTGAAGATGGAAAGTGGCTGGATCTTCCAGCATGACAATGATCCCAAACCCAAACACACCGCTCGGGCAACAAAGGAGTGGCTCCGTAAAAAGCATTTCAAGGTCCTGGAGTGTCCTAGCCAGTCTCCAGACCTCAGCCCCATAGAAAATTTGTGGAGGGAGTTGAAAGTCCGTGTTGCCCAGCGACAGCCCCAAAACATCACTGCTGTAGAGGAGATGTGCATGGAGGAATGGGCCAAAATACCAGCTACAGTGTGTGCAAACCTGGTGAAAACTTACAGGAAACGTTTGACCTCTGTCATTGCCAGCAAAGGTTATGTTACAAAGTATTGAGTTAAACTTTCGTTATTGACCAAATACTTATTTTCTACCATAATTTACACTTACATTCTTTAAAAATCCTACAATGTGATTTCCTGGATTTTTTTCTTTCTCATTTTGTCTCTCATAGTTGAAGTGTACTTATAATGAAAATTACAGACCTCTCTCATCTTTTTAAGTAGTAGAACTTGCGCAATCAGTGGCTGACTAAATACTTTTTTGCCCCACTGTATTCATATACGTGTATGTACGTGTATCTATCTATCTATCTATCTATCTATATATATATATATATATATATATGTGTGTGTGTGTGTGTGTGTGTCACGCCCACCGGCCGCCCGGCTCGCTGCACCTGTTGATCACGCGCACCTGTTCTTCATTTCCCTCGTCATTTCCCTCACTATTTAACCCTCACTCTGTTCTCACTCCTTGTGGATTCACAATGTCCCTACCTTGCCTCACCTGTTTGTGTCGTTTCGTGTTGTATGAATAAACCACCTTACCAGCCAGTGGCCTTGCGTGTGTCTCCTGCTTCCCATCCATCACCCGCTGTGACAGTTGAATCCACCGACATGGAGACAGCAGCTACTGGTTCTGGCCGCGAACCGACCGAAGGACGGTGGCTCGCCAACATCCGTGCCCGGCTTGGGGAGGTGCCTCAGGACGCGGAGTTCGTGCCCGTGGACTTTGACGCGCTTATCCGCTCGCTCAACGGGCTCGCCCTGCGTCTCTCTAAGCCGCTGCCGCCTCCCGCCGCCTCCCGCCGCCGTGGACCTCACCGACTCCGATCGCCAGCCTCCCGTCGGCGACCCCGCTTGCCAGCCTACCCTCAGCGACTCCGATCGCCAGCCTCCCGTCGGCGACCCTGCTCGTCAGCCTACCCTCGCTCGCCGGCGTCCAGCCGGCACCCTCGCTCGCCGGCGTCCAGCCGGCACCCTCGCTCGCCGGCGTCCAGCCGGCACCTGCGCTCGCCAGTCTTCCCTCCGCGACTCTGCTCGCCAGCTTCAGGCCGCCGTTTCCGCTCGCCAGCCGCTCGACTGCTGCCAGCCTCTTCCGACTCGGACTCCGTGGGGGGAGGCTCTGTCACGCTCACCGGCCGCCCGGCTCGCTGCACCTGTTGATCACGCACCTGTTCTTCATTTCCCTCGTCATTTCCCTCACTATTTAACCCTCACTCTGTTCTCACTCCTTGTGGATTCACAATGTCCCTACCTTGCCTCACCTGTGCGTCTGTTTGTATCGTTTCGTGTTGTATGAATAAACCACCTTACCAGCCAGTGGCCTTGCGTGTGTCTCCTGCTTCCCATCCGTCGCCCGCTGTGTGTGTGTGTGTGTATGTATGTGTATGTATGTATGTATGTATGTATGTATGTATATGTGTGTGTATGTATATGTATGTGTGTATATATATATATATATATATATGTGTGTGTATATATATATATGTGTATATGTGTGTGTATATATATGTGCGTGTATATATATATATATATATATATATATATATATATATATATATATAATATTCCCTATTATAATTTTTAACACCTAATTTTTAACACCTTGGCCATTAAAGCGAACAGATGTTAATCAGATAGAGATCAAGCAAAACCAAGCAGATAACCAGGCAGACATACAGTAGGGAAAGATAACAGAGCAGGGATTGGTAACTAAAAACATCCGGAATCGCACACAAAAAATGCTTCCTAGGCCTAATGTTATTGGGACAGAAAAAGAGGTGAAGTAACTCTGGGCTGGGTGCTGATCCATTGTGCGGCACATGCATTCTGGGACACCTTTAGGTATGTCAGTTTACCTAACACGTCTTTGGAATCGGAGAGAAATGGATTACCTAGACCAGTGTTTCCCAACCACTGTGCCGCAGCACATAAGTGTGCGCTGAAAAATCATCAGGTGTGCCATGGAAGATTATCTAATTTCCCCTGATTGGTATTCAAAGTCAGCGGTGTATAGTGAAAGGCAGAACAATTACATTCTCTTCTACTATAGGGCAGTAAGACATCAGCTTTGTGTTAACTAAACAGGCACAGGTTTCACACTGAGTAAGTAAATTAAGTAAATCGAGACTAGATTTTCATTATATTTCAATAAATATACTGTTTGTGACATTTTTGTTTGATGGTGTGCCTTGTGATTTTTCTAATGTGAAATATGTGTCATGGCTCAGAAAGGTTGGGAAACACTGACCTAGACGATTCCCACACCAACTTCACACAGGCCAGGCCAGGACTCGAGCCCAGTTCTCCGGAGTTGTGAGGTGACAACGCAAAACACTGCACGCATAGTCAAAGCAGGATTAGAGATAGAGTGCAAAGTAGAACAAAGTAGAACAAATACGTAGCCTAATGCAACAATGGAAAGAAAAAACTGCATGAGATGTATGAGAAGAACTTTAAAATGAACCACCCATCCTCACCCATCCTAGTGGAAGCAGTCTTAAGTCTTTGCAAAGCTTAAAACAAAGAAAATTGAACAGCACTGTAATTAAGACCTAGGTGTAGCATGTCGTGAATAAAACAGGTTTAGTTCATCTGTAAGGATTTATAGCCTTTCACAACGATCTTGAAGAGCAGAAGTCACTCTAAGCATAAAGAGACAGACTCATTTGTTCAGACTTTGAGGTGTGTTCAGGCAGGTGAAGAGAGTCTTCACAGAGACAATCTTGTGTGCAGTGGGTATAAGAACTTCAAAAGCTCTCATTGCATTCAGTACAGCAAAAGCACACTGTCAATAATGTTGTAGTACTCAAGTCCGGTCTCAGCCGCACTTGGACATGGTCTTGTCTTGGGGTAAGGTGGACTTGGAGATCGGTGGTCTTTCTGAAGTAACTTTAATCATAAACTGATTTTTTCTGTTGATATTGAATATGAACAATCCATTCGAACAGAATAAATCAATATTTGCTCTACATGACTAAAAAAATATGCACTCAGATTGGCAAACAGGGAAAAACAAGTTACTGCTCTTCTTGTTAGTATCCAATCAATGAACACGTTTTATTTTGAAGAGTTTGACATTAAGATTGCAAGTGTGCATTTTTGCTCGCTGTACTTTACGATGTCCTCAAAATCTGGAATTATTATTATTATTATTATTATTATTATTATTATGTTTTCACACTACTAAAAGTCTTGGTCTCAACTCAGACTCGATGTGTCACGGTCTTGGCCTTGACTCGGACACGGCTCTAGCGATCTTGACTACAACACTAGCTGTCAGTGAAAGTCACTCAGTAGGTGGGCACTTTCCTTACACCTTACTCTCATCAAAATCTTGTGGGTTAGGAATTGACAGAACAGACTTTTGACTTTGACAGCACAATTCTTACCTCATAGTATTGGAGCTGCTATAATAACAGTAGGCTATAACTACTACTACTATTAATAATAGTAAATAACACTAATGCATATGTGGGTGTGTGTTTATTTATGTGCGTTCACACAGCTGCTGCGTGGGAGTGCCTGGGTGTGTTTCAGCAGATGGCAGGATTATTATTTTCTGGTGAAGTGGCTGTGTGTGTGTGACTGCACGCATTTGTGTGATCCACCCTGAGTTATTTTTGTCTATGCATCCCACAACTGGTAGGCGAACACATGACTATGTAGGATGCACAGCATGCACACTATTTTTTTTAAAGTTTGTAAACACTCAGTGGCATCAATATGAGGTTGGTTTCGTAACACTCTTCTGGGAATATATCTCATTAGATTTTGGATGATGACTACAGGGATCCACTTCCATTTAGTCTTAAGTCTTACAGTAAGTAGCATTTGGAGCAGTGAATGAATGTTGGCTTTATTAAACATGTGCCAGACAATCAGATATCAGCAAAACCGTAGTGCAGAGATCACAAACAGCGGGGGAAGATGATAACGTGACTGAAACAGAGCAGAGATTGCTATGTAACTAAATGTCTAGAATCCCAAATGCTCAGAAACACGCAAAGAGTGATGGAAACAAAGGTTTCAAATGTCCTGGGGATTGGTGAGGAGGTGAGTTGCAGGTGTCAGTGGTGGTTCTAGACCATTTGAAGTGGCTATGTTGGAGGGCCAGTTACTTTCTACCTAAATGTGCATTGCCGCCTTGTGTTCACAAGAGTGAGGTAACTCACTTGTCATTTGGGGGGCCGTAACCCCCCACAGAACCACCACTGGCATGTATGTATGAGTCAAAAAGCTGGCAAATGAGCTCACTATAATCGGAAGGCTTGGTTTGTGTGTGTTTGTGTGTGTTTGTGTGTGTTTGTGTGTGTGTGTGTGTGTCCAAGACATTGTAGTTCACAATGTCGGATGGCTGGATGTTGGACTGAGGTCAGGGCACAAAATATGTATATTTTTAGTCTGGTAAATAATGCAGATATAAGAATCTGCAAATGAAAGGGTCTCTGGCATATGGGATCTAGTCTACTGTTGAGAGCAAAATGGATGAGATTGTACTTCAGAGGTGAATGATGAATGAAGATTAATTAACATGCATAATAACAGGTGATGCTAAATGCTAATGCAAGATAAGGAAGGTTAAAATAGCATATTTTGCATGCCTGTACTCCATATTCTCTGGAAGATAGATTTAGAAAGCAGGAAATTTCACCACAGTCAAGCCATCTGCCCCTAAATCGCTCGGGTTAAGGTTAGGGTAGTATTTTAATATGGTAAACTGTATAACGCATAGACATATATTTATATGTTTTGGACTATATTTTTTTGTTGATACATATAATGTCTCATAATCCTATGTCAAATTACTTTACTAGACGTGTACAGTATTTACACAATTCTTACTGTTTTCCATTCACCATGTTTTTGTAAATGTTATTCCACTTAAAGCAAAAGCCGAGTTAAATTCCCCCATTTTTGCTAGTTTCAATGCCATCACTAATCGTGGTAGCCTACGTCATCTAAAATGTATTTGCATAGCTGTACTGGATGGACGCACAATTTAATTCGCATTTATTTGCCAAAATTTTGTATATGCGAATAACATTTGTGAAAACTTTGGATAGAAACCCGGCTGAAATTTGAATGAACTCATTTGCATTATCTTTGGAGTGACACCACATGTCTTTTAACTCATTTAAGAGTTAAAAGACTCCGGTGTGCCCTCCCAAAGACTGGTAGCATTTGACTGTCGGAAAAGGAGGGGGCTAGCTTACGGTTCTCATGCTTGCAGATCTCATACGTTGTGCCAGACATGGCTAGGTCATGCTTATAGTCGTGCTTGAAAGTTTGTGAACCCTTTAGAATTTTCTATATTTTTGCATAAATATGAGCTAAAACATTATCAGATTTTCACAAAAGTCCTAAAAGTAGATAAAGAGAACCCGGTTAAACAAATGAGACAAAAATATTATACTTGGTCATTGATTTAGTGAGGAAAATGATCCAATATTACATATTAGTGAGTGGCAAAAGTATGTGAACCTCCAGGATTAGCAGTTAATTTGAAGGTGAAATTACAGCCAGGTGCTTTCAATCAATGGGATGACAATCAGGTGTGAGTGGGCACCCTGTTTTATTTAAAGAACAAGGATATAACAAAGTCTGCTCTTCACAACACGTTTGTGGAAGTGTATCATGGTACGAACAAAGCAAATTTCTGAGGAGCTCAGAAAAAGAGTTGTTAGTGCTATTCAGGCTGGGAATGGTTACAGAACTCTCTCTAAAGAGTTTGGACTCCACCAATCCACAATCAGACAGATTGTGTACAAATGGAGGAAATTCAAGGCCATTGTTACCCTCCCCAGGAGTGGTTGACCAACAAAGATCACCAAGTCAAAGTCCTGAACTTAATCCAATCGAAATGTTGTGGAAGGACCTGAAGTGAGCAGTTAATGTGAGGAAACCCACCGAGATCCCAGAATTGAAGCTGGGAAAAAAAAAATTCTAAAGGGTTCACAAACTTTCAAGTACCACTGTATGTGTTAGCATTACTAAGATACAGTAATACATGTAGAGTGTGTGGGTGTTTTGATTAGGGTTCTGGAAAAGACTCAAGTCTGATTATAAAGAATCAATATTTTAGATAACGTAAGGCGGAAACGTAAAAATATACGAATGTAATTAATTTGAACATTGATTTATTTGTAATTCGTAGTAATTCACTTTGTAGTGCAAAGTCTTATCACTAGATGGCGCCTCTCGTTCAGTCGAACTACTCTCCATGACGACATTGAGCCGCGACTCCTCAGTAGTTGAAGGGCGCAGTGAGTCGGTGCATCATCTCTAGCCTCCTGAGTTATACGGTGAGCCTTATATTAAATTGTACGTTTAAATTTTATTAGAGAGTATTTAAAACATAATAGTAAGTAACAGAGAGTTGGAGATCGGTCAGTAGATGATTTAGAGGTGACGCTAAGCTAACGGTTATTTTACATGCTGTCAACGAGCCAGATTCATTGTTTTTTCTTGCTTTTTTTTTTTTTTGGATAGTGACCGCTACTTTATAAACGTTTCACACTTTTTTGACCAATGTAAATGCAGTACATGCTCTGACGCAGTATTTTTTTTATATTACAACATAAAGTCAGTGTGTTTTGTACACTTTTCTGCAGCTGCACGTCAGTGTGACGAAACAGCACTTGCCAACAGCTATAAACATCTGAAAAAAAGTCCTACCTGAGGTTCCGCCCCTCATTTGCATAGATTTGACGATTTAAAATAAAACAAAACCCCACAATATATGATCTGTTTACATATGATTCTGCAGTTAATAGTTAACACAGTTAGTAGTTAATATTAGCGATGCATTAAAGGTGAAATAAAGGTTCTTAGCTGAAATGGATACCAAAACAAGAACGTAAAAAAAAAGTATTTAGTCAGCCACTGATTGTGCAAGTTCTCCTACGTAAAAAGATGAGAGAGAGTCTGTAATTTTCATCATAGGTACACTTCAACTATGAGAGAGAGACAAAAATCCGGAAATCACGTTGTAAGATTTTTTTAAAGAATTTAATTGTATATTATGGTGGGAAATAAGTATTTGATCACCGACAAACAAGCAAGATTTCTGGGCTCTCACAGACCTGTAAACAACTTCTTTAAGAAGCTCTTCTGTCCTCCACTTGGTACCAGTATTAATGGCACCTGTTTGACCTCGTTATCTGTATAAAAGACAACCTGTCCACAGCCTCAAACATTTCCAGACTCAAAACTCAACCATGGACCAAGACCACAGAACTGTCGAAGGACAGGGAGAAAATTGTAGACCTGCATCATGCTGGGAAGAGTGAATCTACCAATAGGCAAGCAGGTTGGTGTGAATAAGTCAACTGTGGTAGCAATTGTAAGAAAATGGAAGACATACAAGACCATTGATAATCTCCCTCTATCTGGGGCTCACACGTAAGATCTCATCCCATGGGGTCAAAATGATCTTGAGAACGGTGAGCAAAAATCCCAGAACTACATGGAGGGACCTGCTGAATGACCTGCAGAGAGCTGGGACCAAAGTAACAAGGCTACCATCAGTAACACACTACGCCGAGAGGGACTCAGATCCTGCAGTGCCAGGCGTGTCCCCCTGCTTAAGCCAGTACAGTGTCAGGCTCGTGTGAAGTTTGGCAGAGAGCATATGGATGATCCAGAAGAGGATTGGGAGAATATCATGTGGTCAGATGAAACTAAAATAGAACTTTTTGGTAAAAAACTCAACTCGTCGTGTTTGGAGGAAGAAGAATTCTGAGTTGCGCCATATACCTACTGGGAAGCATGGGGGTGGAAACATCATGCTTTGGGGCTGTTTGTCTGCAAAGGGGACGGGACGACTGATCTGGTGTTAAGGGAAGAATGAACGGGGCCATGTATTGTTGAAAATTTTAAGCCAAAACCTCCTTAAATCAGTGAGAGCATTGAAGATGGAACGTGGCTGGGTCTTCCAGCATGACAATGATCCAAACACACTGCTTGAGCAACGAAGGAGTGGCTCCGTAAAAAGCATTTCAAGGTCCTGGAGTGTCCTAGCCAGTCTCCAGACCTCAACCCCATAGAAAATTTGTGGAGGGAGTTGAAAGTCCATGTTGCCCAGCGACTACTTGTATTGAGTTGAACTTTTGTTATTAGCCAAATACTTATTTTCCACCACTTGCAATTAAATTCTGTAAAAATCTTACAATGTGATTACCTGTATTTTTTTCTATTTTGTCTCTCATAGTTGAAGTGTACCTATGATGAAAAAAATTACAGACCTCTCTCATCTTTCTAAGTAGGAGAACTTGCACAATCAGTGGCTGACTAAATTTCTTTTTTTGTCCCACTTTAATTAGAATATATTATTTGAGGTATATTACAGTCCAACTGATTCCTCTACAATTACTGGCACCCCTGATAAAGCTGTGTAAAAAGAATGATAAGAAACTTTAAGTGATGAAAACGTCGTCTGAGAAACAAATATTTTTAACAAAACCACGTTCCACAATTATTGGTACCACTAGACATTCTAAGAAACGAAATGTAACTGAGGCATTTTCTATTTGTGTGTCCATGTGCTTACTGTGATTGTATTTTCATGTTTGATTTTTTTTCCCCAGCAGGAGCAGGTAGATGTTGAGGAAATGGCAGTGTCATCTCTCTGTCATGCTCTGAGAACGCTCTGTCTCACCTCCAGAACCCTGTCAGCTCCGGTTAGTGGTGCACTTGCACTGTTTTTCCAAATACTTGCTGTTCATTTCTTCTGTTAGACTTCATGTAGCATGGATGATGTATCAAGATATTTCAAACAGAAGTGAAAAAAAATGGCTTTCTATAGGTGACATGTGCTGAACTGGTGTCACATCCAGGGGCCGCTTTTGCCTGCACTTAATGTCCCTGTCCCATACACTCATGGTCCTGACTAGGATAAACGGGGTCGAAATTGGAATTTTCTCTTTTTTATACTAGTAAGAGGGCTTTTAAAGTTATGTCAAAGTAATGTGGTAACATATTTTAACCCCCCTAAAAAAAAAGTTAATTTTATTGTTGTAAAATTGTATTAATTATGTTTTAGCATATACAGTACTGACTACTTGTATGGCTGTGTAGTATTATTTTTAATGACATAACTGTTTATTTAGGGACAATAAATTTTTTTTTAGCCCTAACATATATACAGTGGTGCTTGAAAGTTTGTGAACCCTTTAGGATTTTTAATATTTCTGTACAAATATGACCTAAAACATCATCAGATTTTCACACAAGTCCTAAAAGTAGATAAAGTGAACCCAGAGACAAAAATATTATACTTTATCATTTATTTATTGAGGAAAATGATCCAATATCACATATTAGTGAGTGGCAAAAGTATGTGACCCTTTGCTTTCAGTATCTGGTGTGACCCCCCCGTGCAGCAATAACTGCACCTAAACGTTTCCTGTAACTGTTGATCAGTCCTGCACACCGGCTTGGAGGAATTTTAGTCCATTCCTCCGTACAGAACAGCTTCAGCTCTGGGATGTTGGTGGGTTTCCTCACTTAGCTGCTCGCTTCAGGTCCTTCCACAACATTTCCATTGGATTAAAGGTTCAGGACTTTGACTGGCCATTCCAAAACATGAAACTTTATTCTTCTTTGACCATTCTTTACTGGAATGACCTTGTGTGCTTAGGGTCGTTGTCTTGCTGCATGACCCACCTTCTCTTGAGATTCAGCTCATGGACAGATGTCCTAACATTTTCCTTTAGAATTCTCTGATATAATTCAGAATTCATTGTTTCCATCAATGATGGCAAGCCGTCCTGGCCCAGATGCAGCAAAACAGGCCCACAACCATGATACTACCACCCACCATGTTTCGCAGATGGGAATAAGGTTCTTATGCTGGAATGCAATGTTTTCCTTTCACCAAACATAACACTTTTTTTTTTTTTAAACAATGGTCTTGAATTTCCTCCATCTGGTGGATTGGTGGAGTCCAAACTCTTTAGAGATGGTTTTGTAACCCTATCCAGCCTGATGAACATCAACAACTCTTTTTCTGAGATCCTCAGAAATCTGCTTTGTTTGTGCCATGATACACTTCCACAAACATGTGTTGTGAAGAGCAGACTTTGATAGATCCCTGGTATTTAAATAAAACAGGGTGCCCACTCACACCTGATTGTCATCCCATTGATTGAAAACACCTGACTCTAATTTTACCTTCAAATTAACTGCTAATCCTAGAGGTTCACATACTTTTGCCAGTCACTAATATGTGATATTGGATCGTTTTACGCAATAAATCAATGACCAAGTACAATATTTTTGTGTCATTTGTTAAACTGGGTTCTCTTTATCTACTTTTAGGACTTTTGTGAAAAGCTGATGATGTTTTAGGTCATATTTGTACAGAAATATAAAAAAATACAAATCTAAAGCACCACTGTATCATTATTAGAGATGCACTGATTGATCAACTGGTGTTTGAAGCAAAACTGGTGATGATAACCAGTGACCAGCACTGCAGCCCTGACTGCTTAGCCTAGATGCTGTTAGCCTACTGTACGTGTTCATTGCGTTTTATGTGCCTGTTAACTCAATTCAAGTCAAGGCAGATTTATTTCAATATTTCTTTTTACAATGGAGCATTGTCTCAAAGCAGCTTTACAATTTCATATTATTTTTTAATATCCAAGGCCAATCCCAAATTGAGCAAGCCTAGGGCGACAGTGGTAGTGGTAGACAGTGGACTGTGGTAGCCTAGCGGGTAAGGTACTGGACTATGCACCAGAAGGTCCAGGGTTCAAATCCCACCTCTGCCAAGCTTCCACTGTTGGGTCCTTGAGCAAGGCCCTTAACCCACAACTGCTTGGATTGTAAGACTGTACCAATTGTAAGTCGCTCTGGATAAGGGCGTCTGCTAAATGCTGTAAATGTAAATGTAAAAAAAAAATAACTGACAGTGGCAAGGAAAACTCTCTAAATGTTATAAGGAAGAAACCTTGGGAGGACCAAGACTCACAACCCATCTTCCTTGGGTGGCCTAGATGATATATGTAAACCTGAATCACTGTGTACTGAATCGTGACTCATGAATAGAGTTTCTGCTGAGACGAGTCGCTCGTCTTGAATCATACAATCTTAAGCAAATGTGTCTTAAGAAAACTGAATTTGACAAGTTCCGCGGTGGTCGAGAACCGACATACCACTGTACTAGTGTGATATGCAGTATGCTGCATAGTAGTGTGCCATTTCGAATACAGCCCGTGGCTCCTTCAGTTCGTCTGTGAAAAAATATTGTGCCATAAAATAGTTTTCACAGTTATTTAGAGTTCCAGTCCTCTGGTGTATTACAGCAAAAAGGATCATGACCTTGCACCGTCCTGAAAAACAATTGTACAGCACTATATTTGGAAAGCAGATTATATTTGTATGGAGAATCAGCAGGGAGGACAGAGGACAGTAATATCATGGGCAGGACTCTTATAAAGTCTGGATATTACCTTCTGGCTCAAGGGAGTGAGGTAATCTTATAATGTGGCTCAAGCCGTCCCAGCAAAACTACAGAGTGCAGCTAAAAACCTCCCAGTACGGTCTTGTGCAAAGGTTGGGCACTTTATTTTTAATAATTTACAGGGAACAAGCTTAAATGTCACATTTCTGTGAAATATAAAGCAGAATCTTTCCAATAAAACATATTGGAAACAGCTTGGCATTTGCGAATGTCTAAAAGGCTTTTGCAGATTGTTCACAGGAGTGAGGTCTCAGGACTTAATTGAATGGTTAATGGTGCAGAACTGTGTTGTTTGTTTGTTCGTTGCAGTGATTGTGTTAGTTCTCATCAAATATGGAAAAATAGAGTTTAATGATATTTGTTCATTAGGGGGATTTATGGGATTTCAGTCTGTATTTTTTCATTACTGGCATGTTTATGATGTGTTTGTTATACTGTGGAGCATGGAAGTTTGTGGGCTCTTTATTTATGCATAAACATGACCTGAAATCTTCTTGATATTGATGTCAATGTCAGATATCCTGACATTATCCTTAAGAATATGCTGGTAGAATTCATAAATCATTATTCCAGTTATAATGGCAAGCCTTCTTTGCCCAGATGCAGCAAAATAGACCCAAACTATAGCTAATACTACCACCACCATGTTTCACAGATGAGATACGGTTCTTACGGCTCCCCCCATGTGTTGTCCATGTGTTCTTTTTGGAGAGAAAAGGCTTTCTCCTTGCAACCCTACCATGTAGACCATTGTTATTCAGTGTTCCTCTGATGGTGGACTCATGAACATTAACATTATGCAATGTGAAAGAGGCCTTTAATTGCTTAGAAGTTAGCCTCGGTTCCTTTGTGATCGTGCAGACAATTACACGCCTTTATCTCGGAGTGATCTGTGTTGGTCGACCAAGTAATTCCCTCCATTTATACACAGCCTGTATGACTGTGGATTGGTGGAGTCCAAACTCTTTAAACATGGTTTTGTAAGCCTGCTGAGCGTCAACAACTACCCTCATTCGTACCAGGATACACTTCCACAAACGTGTTGTGAAGATTAGACTTTGATAGAACTGTTCTTTAAATACAACAGAGTCAAGTCAGGTCAAGTCAGATCTATTTATATAGCGCTTTTTACAGTGGAGCGTTGTCTCAAAGCAACTTTAAGTTTAGATTATCTCCTAATAGCTACGTTCAATCCCAAATTGAGCAAGCCTAGGGCGACAGTGGCAAGGAAAAACTCCCTTTGCCCAAACACAGCATTTAGCAGACGCCCTTATCCAGAGCGACTTACAATTTATACAGTCTTACAATCCAAGCAATTGTGGGTTAAGGGTCTTGCTCAAGGACCCAACAGTGGCAGCTTGGCAGAGGTGGGATTTGAACCCTGGACCTTCTGGGCCAGAGTCCAGTACCTTACCTGCTAGGCTACCACAGTCCCACAAACACAACTGATTATCATCCCATTCATTTCTCCATTAGTTAATTGCTAATCCTATGCACAGTATATTCTTGCCCCTCACAGATAAGCAACATTTGGATCGTTTTTCTCAATAAATAAATGTCCATGTATAATATTGTTGTCTCATTTATTTAATAGGGTTCTCATTATCTACTTTTAGGGCTTGTGTGAAAATCTGATGTTTTACATCTTATTTAAGCAAAAATCTAGAAAGCATTCACAAACTTTCAAGCACCACTATACATACTATTTTGTGCATACGATGTAAGTGTGTACTCTTTGTGACCTGCAGCTATGTGCGTCCCCTGCTGTGAGAAATACACTGAGCACAGATGCCCTTCGTAGGTCGGTCGCTGCCCGCTTCTTCGTCACCACCCCTTCTCTAGCACAGAACAGAACTCTGTGGAAACAGAGGGAAAAATACACCATCCGGCCCATCGGCATGAAAAAGACCGGTGGCAGGGACTTCACAGGTACATCAGACTCTCGTACGTATGTGTGGGAGGGTGATTTTACACTTAAATCTAATTCCGATGTCTTCGCTGTAGGTAGGATTCGGAGGCGAGGTATCGGAGGGGGACACAAACAAAAGTACAGGATGATCGACTTCCAGCGACTGCGCTTTGAACCGGGGAAAGATGGCAGTCAGATCGAGGAGCGAGTCGTCGAAGTGCGCTACGATCCCTGCAGGTACACATGCACGCACTTGCAACTTGGAAGTATCTGTATACAGTCTGATATTTGTCCATGTCTTGGACAAACATTCAGAGAAACTGGAGAAACTGAAGGCTATTGATGGTTACTTCATAGTGCCATTCAAGGAGGGCATGGAGTTTCACAGGAAACAATGATATCCAAGTCTGTTTGATGTTCTGATGTGCCTGAAGATTTTCTACAGTGGTAGCTTGGTTCTTGACCACCTCTGAACTCGTCAAATTCGGGTCTCGGCGCATTCTGACGGTTCTCACTATTTGCTCGGTACTCAGTGCACTTGCTTAAACTTGTATGAGTTGAGCCGCGTGACTCCTTTCAACTCTATTTGTGATTCAGCAGTAGCTCTCTCAGAGCAGATCCCCAGTGTTTATCGTGGTTTTCTTTATTTTTACCTTCTACAGTGCTGTATTCTTAGTGCAAGTAAGTCACAATGGGCCCTAAAATTGTTGGTAATGACAGCCAACCAAAAGGAAAGGAATCCTCTTGAATTTCAGGCTGCAGTTAGTATTAGCAGCTATGCTAGTGCCCGAAGTGTTTTGCTTTTACTTTTCACTTTCAATCCATTACTCACTAAATTACATGATATTTTTCAGCACTTTATTATAAAATAAGCTTTGTGTTCCTGATTTTGGCCAACTGTAGGTTAATGTTAGTGTTTTAAACAATAAGGTCGACTCAGCTATGATACAGCATAGACTATATTAAACTCATCGGTTCATGATACATTAACTTATGATGGATTTGTCGGAACATATCCCCATCGTAAATCAGGGAGCCCCTGTACAATACAACTCCATTAATGTATATAATGCCTTATACAGGGATTTTCTGGCGGTCTGGAACAGATTAATTCAATTTACATTATTTCTTATGGGGAAAATTTGCTCAGTACTCGTTGTTTCCGGTTCTCGACAAGCCTTCTGCAACGAATTAACGACAAGAACTGAGGTACCACTCTTTATTGTTCATGAAATTTACGTGAAATAACTATTATATCCTCTGCGTCCCTCATTTTTAGTTAAGCTATCATGTAAGTTTCAGCATTTTGACTACAACTTTATTCTTGAATCCAACATAATTTTTAGATCAGTGGCCCTAATTTAATGGCTCCTCAAGCATCCATATGAATACAGTAAATGAATGAATTGTTGAGTATGAATGAATAAATAGTGTGTGTGAAGTCAGCATTGTTGTACTGGACCTGTTCTCTCATGGGTCTGATTTTAAAAGGTTTTCTTTAATTTCCGCTCCAGGTCAGCTGACATTGCTCTGGTTGCCGGGGGAAACCGTAAGCGTTGGATTATTGCCACAGAGAACATGCAGGCCGGTGACCTGATTAAAACCTCATCTGTGATTGGCCGAATGGCGGTGTTGGCTAATGAGGGTGACGCCCACCCATTGGGAGCACTTCCTGTGGGAACTCTGATTAACAACCTTGAACTGCAGCCAGGGAAAGGAGCTCAGTACATCCGTGCAGCAGGTACTTAAGTCTGTCTGTCTGTCTGCCTATGTGGATGCCTGTGTCTCTGTCTGTTTGACTGCCCGTCTGCCTGCCTGACTCTGCCTGTCTACCTACCTACCTATTCTCACGCCCCTCTATCTTTCTGCTTGGTCTTGCTCCCACATGTTCTTCTGTGTGTCTGCATACCCGCTTGTCTATTTGCCTATGTGTCTGTGTGGTCAGCTGCGGGCCCATCTGTCTATCTGCCTGCCTGCCTGTCCGTCCATCCATATTGTAATGTATTGGTGTTTATTGGTGTGTGTTCATTGGCTGTCACTCTGGATGCAGGTACCTGTGGGGTTCTGCTGCGCAAGGTAAATGGAACCGCCATCGTCCAGCTGCCTTCAAAACAACAAATCCAGGTTAGAAATGTCTTCTTTGTGAAACAAAATGGTTACCTGACGTGATTTCACTCTGTCATTGGTCAGGTATAGCGATCAGCCACTGGAGGGCACTCGTGCACCAGGTTTCTGTTTCCACGAGGCAAGAACAGCACAGCAGTTGCTCTGTTAGGCCTGTATTAACCAGGTAATAGGACTGGACAATTCGAAAATGAATCGAAACTGACATTTAGAAGCATTAACCGGCGTAATCTTGCTCATGTCGATTATTTCTTTTTCTTTTTTTGTTATATTTTGTTAATACATTTTCAGAAATTCTTTTAACTACTACATCATATGAAAAGGATTCAAGAAGATGGAAAGAAACAACTAATGCCATATCCTACTGCAGGTCAAGTCAGATTTACTTATATAGGATTTTTTACAATGGAGCATTGTCTCAAAGCAACTTTACAATTTTAGATTATCTTCTAATATCTACGGCCAGTCTCAAATTGAGCAAGCCTAGGGCGACAGTGGCAAGGAAAAACTCCCAAAGCGTTATGAGGAAGGAACCTTGGGAGGACCAAGACTCAAAAAGGGACCCAACCTGCTTGGGTGGCATAGAAGATAAATGTAAGAATGAAGCTAATGTATCTAAACAAATGCCTTATAGTGATAATTCAAATAAAATAATGTAAAACATACATATCGGCATGATGTAGTCCGATACACAGAGCCACTCTAGGATGTTGAGTCTAAGCAGGAACTTCGTCCCCAGCCAACTGGAGGAGGGAGAGAGTTACTGCCCTCTGGTGTGGCCCGGCTGTGGTGGGGCTGGGGCTGGGGCTGATGATGGAAACAACTTGAATGAAGCTAAAGGGGATGAACATCATGTGTGGCGCTGGAACTGGTACTGGAACACAGCTTAGAGAGAAAACAGAAAATGTAATTAGTTATTGTCTATGAGTCTATTAACAATCACTGATGCCATGTGTAGCATGAGACTCCAGCAGCATTAGCTATAGCAGCATACAGTGGGGCAAAAAAGTATTTAGTCAGCCACTGATTGTGCAAGTTCTTCTACTTAGAAAGATGAGAGAGGTCTGTAATGTTCATCATAGCTACACTTCAACTATGAGAGACAAAATGAGAAAAAAAAATCCAGGAAATCACATTGTAGGATTTTTAAAGAATTTAATTGTAAATCATGGTGGAAAATAAGTATTTGGTCAATAACAAACGTTCAACTCAATACTTTGTAACATAATCTTTGTTGGCAATGACAGAGGTCAAACGTTTCGTGTAAGTCTTCACCAGGTTGGCACACACTGTAGCTGGTATTTTGGCCCATTCCTCCATGCAGATCTCCTCTAGAGCAGTGATGTTTTGGGGGCAACACGGACTTTCAACTCCCTCCAAAAATTTTCTATGGGGTTGAGGTCTGAGAGACTGGCAGGCCACTCCAGGACCTTGAAATGCTTTTTACGGAGCCACTCCTTTGTTGCCCCGAGCGTTTTGTTGTTGTGTTTGGGATCATTGTCATGCTGGAAGACCCAGCCACGTTCCATCTTCAATGCTCTCACTGATGGAAGGAGGTTTGGGGACTTAAAATCTCACGATACATGGCCCCGTTCATTCTTCCCTTAACACGGATCAGTCGTCCTGTCCACTATGCAGGAAAGCAGCCCCAAAGCATGATATTTCCACCCCCCCATGCTTCACAGTAGTTATGGTGTTTTTGGGATGCAGCTCAGCATTCTTCTTCTTCCAAACACGGACAAGTTGAGTTTTTCCCAAAAAGTTCTATTTTAGTTTCATCTGAACACACGATAATTCTCCCAGTCCTCTTCTTGAGCATCCATATGCTCTCTTACAAACTTCAGACGGACCTGGACATGTACTGGCTTAAGCAGGGGGACAAACCTGGCACTGCAGGATCTGAGTCGCTCTCGGCGTAGTAGTGTGTTACTGATGGTAGCCTTGTTGCTTTGGTCCCAGCTCTCTGCAGGTCATTCATCAGGTCCCTCTGTAGTTCAGGGATTTTTTTTTTTTCTCACTGTTCTCATGATCATTTTGGCCCCACGGGATGGAGATCTTGCGTGGGAACCCCAGAGCGAGGGATGGTCAGACAGATAACGAGGTCATACAGGTAACGAGTGGAGGACAGAAGAGCTTCTTAAAGAAGTAATTGTTACAGGTCTGTGAGAGCCAGAAATCTTGCTTGTTTGTGGGTGACCAAATACTATTTTCCATCAAGATTTACAATTAAATTCTTTAAAAATCCTACAATGTCATTTCCTGTTTTTTTTTTCTTCATTTTGTCTCTCATAGTTGAAGTGTACCTATGATGAAAATTACAGACCTCTCTCATCTTTCTAAGTAGGAGAACTTGCACAATCAGTGGCTGACTAAATACTTTTTTACCCCACTGTAGCTAGAAAGAGGAAAACCAGAAGGTAACCCAGCCAAGAGGGATCACATGAGGCGGTTGATCGTGATATATCACGAAGGATGATTTGAAGTGGTGGAAATACTCAATAAACAACCATAAATATAAAAATAAATATCTATAAAAAAATCAGAACGATATGCAGTTTTTAATTAGAAAAAAATCCCAGTTTTAATATTTGAGCATATTTACAGTACAAACCTTGTCAGAGAACTATGAGGGCAGAAAAACGAAAAACAACAACAAAAATGGTTTATTAATTGTCATCGAGGTAAAATGTTTAATTAATGGTGATATTGGTTTGAGGTCGTATTGTTATTTATTAACTGTCATTTTTCTGTTTCTGCTTTGTCACTGCGCTTGTTCTCCGTTTGTGTCTGTCTGAACACTGCAGTTTCCATTTACTTAATTACGTAATTGCATGTTTTCATTCAACCCAAGCAGGAGCTACACCTGATTCCACATGTTTAATCCATTGGTCCCAGCTTCAGAGAACTGATTGAAATGAGTGGGCCATTCCCCTGATGTATCTGATTCTTAGAGACAGTTAGCCGTTTTGTTTTATATATGTTCTCAGACGGCAGGCGTCTGATCTCTCCCTTCCCAATTGTCTCCATCTGTGTAGGTGAGTGAGACATGTGTGGCGACGGTGGGGCGCGTGTCCAATGTAGACCATAATAAACGTGTGATTGGGAAGGCGGGGCGTAACCGCTGGTTGGGGATCAGACCGTCCAGTGGTCTGTGGAAGAGGAAGGGAGGTTGGGCAGGCCGCAAGATCAAGCCATTACCTGCACTGAAGAGCTATGTCAATCTGCCGTCTGTCTCTAAAGCCTAATCCTGTGTGTGTGCTGTAATTCATGTCCTAATAAACTCAACAAACAAGGCAATTTTCTTTCACATTTTATTGTTTCACATCCGCTGGACCTTGATCCTTAGGAAACACATTGATAGATTTTCTAATCTTAAAACAGCAATCCATAAATGATTATAGCTGTGAAATAATTGCAATTTTTCATTTATTCACATTTTCTTTATTTTGACAGCCTTACTGCACTTACTTGAAAGTGTGTGAATGTTTTAGAAGTTTCAATATCTTTGTATAAATATGACCTAAAGCATAATCAGATTTTCACACAAATCCTAAAAGTAGACAAAAACATTCTTACATTTTACTTGACTTTTGCCAAGGGCACTGATAAAAACCCCATAAAACGACAGAGCCTGCCTTTTGGACTTGCTGATAAGCCTGGGTGGTCCTTTTCATCTTTGGAGCACATGGCGTCCATTTCTTCCACAAAGATATGGAATACTGATTTGTCTGACCAGCGTACATATTCCCACTGTGTGATGGTCCATCCTAGATGCCTCTGAGCCAAGAGAAGACGATGCCACTGCTGGCATTCATGTTCATTGAATAGTTTAATGATATTATGCACTATAGAGGGAGAAGTATGCAAATCACTTCCAATATTTCTTTGAGAAACATTGTTTTTAACCATTTCAATAATTTTCTCACAGATTTGTTGGCAAACTCGAGATCCTCTGCCCATCTATCCTCAAAACCTTTTGTGGATACTGCTTCTGTAACAGATCATGATTACAGTCACCAGTTAATATCACCTGTTTAAAATTATTATTATGAAATATTTTTGGATTTATTTATTTTGACCGTATTACTAGCCCTAAATTTGCACCAGCGTTATTTGGAATGTGCTGCAGGCCTGAAATGCAAGAATGGATGTATATTAACAAATGAAATGGGTTTATGCTGTCTGCAAAGCAACAAAAGTCAAAATAAATGTAAGACACACTTTATTTTAAATAGCATTTTTCATACCATCCCACGGTTTTCCGATTTGAGGTTGTATGTTATGGGAAATACAAGAGCTGTTGCTAAACGGAGCAGGAAGATGGACGCAGTGTGTTTGAATACGTGGTGTATTAGGAACAAGTGTATGTGCTTACAGGCAGTAGAGAAGACGCAGAGGGAAATAAGTATTTATTTACATTTATCAGATGCACTTGTCCTGAGCGACTTGCACTACTGCTTTGTATTCCTCTGAGTAGAAATGACCTCATCCTAGAACAAATGGACTACACCACCAAGAACAGCATCCAACTAAAAGCCTTTTGTTGGTAGCTGAACAATAGAAGGAGCGGGGTCTTTTATGTCTAAATGCAGTTTCAGTCCTCACTTTAATGCTGAGTGTAAAGGTGAGTCTTTCGTTGCCGTTTGAAGAAAGCAAGAGAAGTTCATCCAGTTGAAGTTCATACCACTAAGTCATGTTGTGACGATTCTATAGAGAGAAGAATGCTCTTCTTCTTTTTGTCCTGAGGGCTAGCTCCACTCGAGCGATGTTTGCGTCTTGAAGGTTGTAAGGTACAAAGCGGGGACTGATGAGAGAATTGATGTAGGAAGACGCACAAAATGAAACGGTTGATTCCTATGAAGACCTGCACACACTTTTTGAACAATGCTCATTTGATTGCTGCCACTAGGTGGCGCACGGACACTTGCTTATTCACATACAGTACTTTAAAGCTGTTTACTGACTGCAAATGTAAATGGCTATAAAAAGGTATTTAATTAACAGTTCTAACAATATGTCGAGTGTGCACGTTTTGACATCATTCACATCTGATCCATATGTATAATTTCTGGGCTGTGTATCAATTCCTGTCTTGGTTTCCTTGGCAACCATTAATTCTGTGCCATTACTGTAGCTGCTGGCATGAGCGTTCAATAAATTGAGAATACTAACAAACGTAAGAACGTTTATACGGTGGTCACGTGACACCAGAACCATGGGAACATCATAACCAGAACAACCACAACACTCGCTCTTCTTTTGGGAAGGTTTACACTAGACTTTGGAACATAACTGCAGGGAATTACTTCCACTGAAGAATTTTTATTTACCCTGTCCAGTTGTATTTAAAAGCTGGAAAAGGTTACAAAACCATGGCTAAAGAGTTTGGACTTTAACAAACCATAGTCAGAATACGTAATAGCAGAGTAATTTCATGACTTGGTGGTCATGTGACACCTGAAACATGGGAACATCACAACCAATAACAGCCACTCCTCTTGAGGGAAGGTTTACTCTAGAATGCGACTGGAGGGATTAACTTCCACTGAAGAATCCTAATTTACCCTTTCCGGTTTTTTTAAAGAACAGGGATCTATCAATGTCTCATCTTCACAACACGTTTGAGGATGCGTATCATGGCATGAATAAACCTCAGACCTTGGACCTCAGAAAAAGAGTTGTTGATGCTCATCAGACTGGCTCACCAAGCTTACAAAACCACCTTTAAAGAGTTTGGACTTCATCATACAGTTTGAGTACAAACTGAGGAATTTCATGACCATTCTTACTCGGCAGACTATCAGCGATCACTCCAAGAGTAAGGCGTATAATAGTCTGTGATATTAAACACTCAGGGTAACTTTTAAGCAACTAAAGGCCTCTCTCATATTGACTGATGTTAATGAGTTCACCTTAAGGAGAAAACTGAACAGCTGTGTTGTGCATGGCAGGGGTGCGAGGAGAAAGGAAGGTTTACTCTAGACTTTGGACCCCACTGAAGTATCCTGTTTTACACCCTGGATGGAAGTTGAGATGACTGTCTTTTGTTTGAGAGTCAAGTTCTTCCACACCCATTTCTGCAAATGATTTTCATGGATCTCTTTTCATGAATGGGGTTACAAAGCAGGTTGAGTCCATCGATTCATGCCGTTAGCACGACATTCTGCTGCTTCATTTTTCCAGTCTTCAGCTGTCCAGTTTTGGAGAGCCTGTGCCCACTGCAGCCTTAGCATTCTGTTCTTGGCTTAGAGCCAGTGAGGCTGAGAGATGATGGCCTGTTTTACACGATTTTATGCATTGCACTGCTGCCATATGAAATTGGCTTATTATGATGAAATGAGATAACTCTGACAAATACCTTAGGCAAAACCTTGTTTGGAATAAAGAATTAAAGCCATAGAGCATTGCTGTTGTGTAATTGTTGCCATGGTTTTGAAGTTTGAAGCAGTTGGGTTTGGAAGGTAAAATCCTTTCTAAGCCACAGGTTAGAAGTATGTCTTCGAATACACTAGTCCATCATTGCGGAGACCTGAATTCAGACAGTGACCATCAGCTATTGCATGCTCTTCTATATTACTTGTTCTTGCCATATAGGTCACTTGCCTATGGCCTCTCTCACTTGGTGGACTAGTCGGCATGTGGCTTGGAACATTGACAGGGGAGGGGGTTGATGTCTGTGTTTGTCTGCGTGACTATGCTTGCTTCTGTTGAGTTTTCACAGCTTCGGTGGCTTCTAAGAGCTGACTGCTGGAAAAAGCAGTTCCTGAAGGACGGGGTTTGAATCTTGTATGGGGCTGCAATGTAAAGGTTGAGCGGTGCCTTTAAGGAACCCTTAATAGACCATTCCGGGTAAGGCTCCAGACCCTCCCTGGTAACCTTGACTAGAATAACTGGGGGTAGTAAAACAGGACACTTTGCTTTGAACGAGGATTCAAACACAGATGATTGTTTATCCGGTCGTTTATCCAGCCTGTGTTTATACGCTAAAGACCTAAGAGATTCCTGTCTTGCTGTTAATATGAAATCAGACACTTCAAGTGGTTTCTTTATGCTTGTGGAAGCAGAACCCATTGTTTTGTTCTCAGTATTGTTTTTCATCACACCTATTCTTTGCTTTGTTACCTCCTCCATTCTTGATGTGTCTGTAATTGGTAGCATTATTTGCTGCCAGCGCTCTTCTGCATGCTGAATATTTATATGGTATTATAAACGTTGGTCCACAGCCAGGTGAGGAGCTTAACACATCCACACAACACAGTACAACACAATTGATCTTCACAGGCAGGTCGATATGACTACAATAGCAAATGTACGTCAGAAACTAGACAAGGACTGCCAACGCTGACTAATGATTGTACACAGCTAATTATAGAGATAATTCAGAGACTACTGCTTTCTGAAATGTAAATACCTGGAGGAGGTGTCAGAAAGTCTAAGATGTTTAGTAAACTGTTTACATTTTATGAACCTATGAATTGTTTCGTTTTGGGAAGCTACTCTATTATGCTATGGCCTCAAATACTGTACGTCTAAGCATTATCCTCAGACAAAGGGTGTTTTCCAACCAGCTGATAACTTTGTAAAGATTTGCCCGGCTTTCCAGTCTCAAGCTGCTTCATTTGAAAGATACTTCTCCACCCTGCACTACGTCTGCAGTTGCTTTTGGAAGTCAGAGATCATACTCAGAGTATAGGTGTAATATTTTCGTGTTCGCTGTGATGTTGTAAAGCTTGAGAAGATGAAGAGCGTCTACTGCTTACCAACCCCAGAGACCCCTCCCCACCACGACCGCAGCTGTGGTTGCCGCCGCATCTGCCTCTCAGCAACCCCTACTCAGAATACCTTCCTGCAGCTTTGGTTCTGACCATTGGAGAACAGGATAAAGGAGACTAACAAAGTATGTAGAGAAACTGTAGAAAAGTGCTTCTATATGATAAGTGGGACTGATAAAATGGACGGTGTACCTAGTGTATGTACCTGGTGAGTGTACGTGACCGTACTTGGTGCGGTACAGTACACATGACAACACAGTCTACAAACTAGGCTGGGTTGTAGGATCTGTGGCAGAACTGAATTTAGAAGTCTGACTCATGGAAGAAGTTGTTGAAGAGCCTGGCAATTGTGGCTGCAGGGAAGCCATCATCCACTTTTCTGGTGAATGCAGCACTTATCGTAAATGATCATCTTAGCTGTTCTCACAGTACCCTGGAGGGTCTTGTAGTCAGAGATGGCGCACTTCCAGACAGCTGCTCAGTAAGCTCTCTGTGAAGACAGAAAGTGGTAGAAGTCACGACATGACTAGGGTAAAAGCAGTTTTTGACCTTCTCAGCAAAGCAAGCAGGGGAGTCGTGTTAAGTCAGATGTTTTTATATAGCACTTTTTACAGTGGAGCATTGTTGCAAAGGAGCTTTACAAATATCTAGGCTCACAGCGGCAAGGAAAAACTCCCTAAATGTTATAAGGTGGAAACTTTAGGAGGACCAAGACGTGTAAGAAAGAACCCATCATCCTTGGGTAGCCTAGATGTTATAAGCAAGAAATAAATGAAGTTCCCTAATTAATACGTTTCTAGTTTATAGATTAAATACACAGAAGCTAAATGTAAAAACTAAGAGATAACATATTTAAAGAAAATACAATAAATAAAATTAATTATAATAATGAATAGACTATAAGAAATTCAACAGAATACAATATTGTGAAGTGTATAGAAATAGAGAATATAACACAATAGATTATATAAGCTTAATAAATATAATAACTTGGAGAATATGAGAGCATCAGCATTTTTTAGTCCAGTAAACAGAGTTTTTGTGTCCTCAGCCAGAAAGTATTGGTGGTATGGCAAACTCAGTCAACCGGAGGAGGGAGGAGAAGCTATTGCCCTTTGATGTTTTCTGAGTAACAGTATTAGGGCTGGAACTAATGGATGAACAGCTTGAGTGGAGCCAGAACTGGTACTGGAAGAACATCTTGGAGTGAGGACTGGAACTGGTACTGGGAGAAAACGGAATATGTAGTTAGTCTCCAGCAGCACTAACTGTTACAGCAAATCTGGAAAGGGAGGAACCAGAAGGTAACACAGCCAAGAGGGATCACATGAGACATCAGCAACCCCTCTCTAGCAACCAACAAACCATACAAAGTGATTGCACATGAGAGGCAAGAAGACACCACCCAACATCCCAGATCACCATAAAACTGATTGTGAACTCCTAGCTCTGTAATTAGTCTAACGCAAGGATGAACAATTCGAGGCCAAAAGTGGACTGAAGCCCAGCCCAGTCAGACGGCACTGCCTGACAATCCTGGCTACTTGGCCAAAGGCCTGACAGAGCAGGCAGACCAGAGATGACCCCAGAGTCAAGTCAACAGAACCAGAGCTGTGCATTCCAGTCTAAAGACTAAGCCTAACCAAAAACCTGTGTAAATAAGTATGTTTTTAGTGTAGAGTTGAAAAGTGTGTGTGTCTCAAGAACAAAATTGGGGAAGGTATTCCAAGGCTGGGAGGCAGTGTACAAGAATGCCTTTCCCCCAGCTGTGCCTTTTTAATTCTAAGCACTAACATGGACCTTGGGAATGAAATAGAGTATCTGGATTGCAAGACTATACATTCACTCAAATACTGTGGGACCAGGCCCAGTAGAGCTTGAAGTTGTTTCATCAGCTTTAAGCACTAGATTGTTCTCTGTTTGCTGACTCACCGGTGTTTGTGATGAAGTCCAACACTGCAGCCTCATCAGCAAACTTAATGATGATCATTTGAATTGAATCTGCAGCATGAGAACGCAGCCTTGGGGAGCGCCCGCGTTCATCGTGATTGAGATATTGTTGCTGATTCAGGCTGAAAAGTCAGGAAGTACAGGAATCGTTTGCAGAGGGAGCGTTCAGACCGAGCAGACTCAGATGTTCCATCTGTCTCCGTGGGTTCATTCTGTTGAATGCTGAGTGGAAGTCAATGGACGCCCTTCTGACGTAATTATCCTTTTTTGTCCTGGTCAGTGACAGGTGGTTTACAGAAAACATGGTGTCCTCTGCATTGTGAAAACTGTTGGGCAAACTGATCTAGTATGGTGGGAAGACTTGTTCATGATGTGTGTCATGACTAGCCATTTAAGCACTTCACAGTGATTGGTGTGAGTGCTGCAGGTCAGTACTTACTGAAGTAGAGCAGAGAATTTCTTGACAGAAGACGATGGAAGCATGATATGACAATTGCGTGGCTCAGGGAATTAAAACTGTTTGGATATCCAAAAGCACATTGAGCAACACATTCCCTGAGCCCACTGTAGAAGTTAACCCTGAACAGATTTACTGGTGTCATGGCCAGACACAAAGGGATGCAGAGTTGTGCTACACCACCAGATTTTTGCCGTTCTACCCCAGCCATGTTTATTATACCCACTACAAGGTACGATACCACTATACCCCCCCCTATGTACAATCACTTGATACCACCCATATTTTTCACTGCATCAGGCCTTGTGTCCACTGTGGACAAAGTACCCGGTTGTTTGGAGATGGGATGGTCTTCGAAACGTGCATAAAATACGTGAACCAGCAGACAAACTTTCAGTGGTTTTAGTATTCAGCCAGGCTAAATTAGTAGGGGTATCACAATGTGTATTGTGGAGCAGAGCATGTGAGTGGAGTGGAGTGGCAGGAATTTCAGCTCACTGCTCAATTTGACATTCTGTATTCACTCTGCTCCCACTCCACTCCAGCATTTCTTTTTTTGCTCTTCGCTCACTCTCCATTCAAAAACGTTCTGTATTCACTGCGCTTCCACTCTGCTCCAGGTTTTTTGGATTTCCCGCTCATAGCTCTCTGTACAGCTCAGTAGTACACAATGGCTGAGAGTTTTCTTCCATAAAACTGGTGACGATGCCTAAAAATGGGGACCCTGTCTGCTCGTCCAAATATCAATGGCCAGTACGAACCCACTAGTTTGCTGTAGCAGGCTGCATAGTTTCCTCTCCATTTCCAGGAGTGCATGGGCCAGGAGCGTGTAACGAACAGTGCTATAACAAGCCATTTGCAAAATAATGCAGCCTTTCATGTACATGGTGAGTTGCTCATAATCCATGTACAGCATTTTCAAGAAGGCCTGGTCCAGTTCCCTTTTCCTCTCTTGTGACACTTTTATTTTGGCCAGACGTTGCATGAAGACGTTTTTAAATCTGTCCCTCTCTGCTCGCTTTTGCTGCACTTCTTTATCTATAAACATAGGGTTTTATACATGACACTTCTTAACAAAGTCTGTCACAGTATACAAGTCAAGTCAAGCCAAATCAGATTTATTTATTTAGCGCCTTTTACAATGGAGCATTGTCTCAAAGGAACTTTTTCTCAAAAACAGGTTTAGATGATCTCCTAATATCTATGTTTGATATTGAGCAAGCCTAGGGCGACAGTGGCAAGGAAAAACTCCCTAAGTGTTATGAGGAAGAAACCTTGGGAGGACCAAGACTCAAAAAGGGACCCAACCTCCTTGGGCAGTGTAGATGATAAATCTAAGAATGAAACTAAAGTCATGGAGTCATACTTATACATATACAAATGTTTACAAATTGCTTTATCGAATTAAAAACAGTAGCTGTTGGTCACTGTAGTTAAATTCAGTTCGTAGACCTACTTATTTTTGGAAGAGATAGAAACTAATGGTTGTAAAAAATGTACCTTATAATTGCATTGGTAATTGTTTCACATGTTACACAGGAGCGGTATGGGAGCGACCTTGGAGCGAGAGAGTACTCTGACCATCGAACTTAGTAAAAAAGCCGAAAAATCACGTCGCTCTGCTCCCTGCTTGCACCCATTTCGCAGTGCTCACATGCTCTGTTGTAAAGACTGACGATGTCACATGCCGTCTGTTTATTATGCCACCTAATGCAATTGCATTTTTTGAACATCAGAGGGCAGAATCATTCATCACGCTCACAGACTAATTCAAAACTCCTAATTTCTTTTAAATGCAACAGATTAAAACTTTTTGTTTAGTTTTTAAACATGAAAAGTACACATTATATTGAATTGTTATTCTTCAGAATGAAAAAGGAACATTCACTCGGTTACTGCGTCAACCCCGGTAACCACTGGCACCATTGTGCCGTCCAAGGCAGTGTACATGTACGTGATCTGTCATTGAAATTATCTGGTTAATTCATTCTGAGAAATGTCTTTGACACATTAATGGATAATCACGTTTGCCTTATTCAAAGCCTGTGTGAGAATACCAGATAGTTACAGTCTTAGGCTAATTTGGCCTTATGCAGGGCAGACTTTGGTATCCATGGTCACTGTTATGTCAGATCAAGGGTACCAGTCATCAATTTGAATTTAACCTGATGCTGTTTAGTATCACTTGCCAAATTCCACTTTTATACTACGGCTAAAGGTTGGAAAACAGCCATGATGGTATGATAGCCCATGTACCATCTGTTCATATATTGTTGAACGCATTTGGATAAATCCATAAACGGCAGTAAACCTCAGGGCCACAGCGGCACAGCCCGAAGCTACACACATAGAACAAAATTTGCCAGATTGCTGCAGAGTTTCTCGCTATGAATATTTCAAACAAGCATTTAATCCATTTATTTGTCTCTAACAAGAAGATAGATTTGTCTGCAAAAGTGCAACGTCTGCTAGTGGTAATATAAAGGGATGACAGAGGCAAACTTGAAACTTAAAGCATATTAAGTTTTTAAGTATGCATACATATTTTTAATTTGTACTTTCATTGTCAATACTTAGTATGGCCCACATGCCTCGCTTTTGCTTTCTCTCTCTTCTCCATCTGCACCTCCTCCTCATCGGGGTGGTAATCCAAGCTGGTGTCGTTGTGCGGAGTATCTCGTCTGGAATGTTGGGAGGTAGAGGTGGAATGAAACCTTTTATAACAATATCCAGCATTTCTTGTAAAGCTATACGTTACGTGAGCCAGTCCTGGCTTGATTTTATGGCTTAGTATGCCAAAAAATAAAATTATGTAAGTAAAATAAAGGTAAAGGTGGCATCTACATTTAGATCTTCAGGACGCTGTGGCTGTGGAGTTGGCATTCTCTTTGGATTTGGATTTGGCGTTCCCGTGGATGAGAAACAATCAGAATTTTTACTAAAACCCAAATAGCTTTGGAGTTTAAACTAAATGTGTGTGTGTATATGTGTGTGTGTATGTAGATACAGATATATTATATATATATATATACTGCCCTCAAAAAAATAAAGGGAACACTCAAATAACACATCCTAGATCTGAGAATGAATGAATATTCTTGCATTGAATACTTTGTTTCTGGACAAAGTGTGACATGTGCTGACAACAAAATCAAACAAAAAAAATTCATCAATGGAAATCAAATGTATTAACTAATGGAGGGACATGATTTGGAGTCACACACAAATTAACGTGATGAAAAATCACACTAACAGGCTGATCCAACATTTGGATGTAATGTTCCTTAAAACACAGTCAAAATGAGGACTCAGTAGTGGGTGTGGCTCCACGTGACTGTATGACATCCCTACAATGCCGGGCATGATCATGATGAGGTGGCGGATGGTCTTCACTGAGGGATCTCCACAAGATAAGCGGAACCGGGAATAAAAGCACACCACAAAAGAAGGGACAGTCTGTGGGTTGCACGCGGACGTTGGTGGATGGAGCGAGAGACATGTTCCCAGATGGGCTTCAATAGGATTCAGGTCTGCGGGAACGGGGCGTGGTCAGTCCATAGCTTCAATGCCTTCATCTTGCAGGAAACTGCTGGGGACACACTCCAGCCAAAGGAGGTCTAGCATTGTCCCGCATTAGGAGGAACCCAGGGCCAACCGCCACCAGCATATGGTCTCACAAGGGGTGCCAGGAGGTGAGATCATATCTGGGACCTAAGGGATGGTAAGGAGTCAGGGGACTCTTACCTCTCGCGGAGGACATGGAGGGCTGTGCGGACCTCCAAAGAAAAGTTCCCACCCACACCAAGTACTGACCAACTGCCAAAACTGGTCATTTGCTGAAGGAGGTTGCAGGCAGCAGATCGCTTCTCCATGGCGTCTCCAGACTCTGTCGCGTCTCTCACATGTGCTCAGTGTGAACCGCTTTCTTCTATGAAGAGCACAGGGCGCAAGTGGGAATTTGCCAATCCTGGTGTTCTCTGGCAAATGCCAAGCATCCTGCACGGTGTTGGATGTGAGCACAAACCCCATCTGTGGACATCGGGCCCCTCATACCATCCTCATGGAGTCGGTTTCTAACCGTTTGTGCAGACACATGCACATTTGTGGCCTGCTGGAGGTCATTTTGCAGGGCTCTGGCAGTGCTCCTCCTGTTCCTCCTTGCACAAAGGCAGAGGTAGCGGTCCTGCTGCTGGGTTGTTGCCCTCCTACGGCCTCCTCCACGTCTCCTGGTGTACTGGCCTGTCTCCTGGTAGTGCCTCCAGCCTCTGGACACTGTGCTGACAGACACAGCAAACCTTCTTGCCACAGCTCGCATTGATGTGCCATCATGGATGATCTGCACTACCTGAGCCACTTGTGTGGGTTGTAGAGTCCGTCTCATGCTACCACAAGTGTGAAAGCACCACCAACATTCAAAAGTGTCCAAAACATCAGCCAGAAAGCATAGGAACTGAGAAGTGGTCTGTGGTCCCCACCTGCAGAACCACTCCTTTATTGAGTGTGTCGTGCTAATAATTTCCACCTGTTGTCTGTCCATTTGCACAACATCATATGAAATTGATTGTCAATCAGTGTTGCTTCTTAAGTGGACAGTTTGATTTCACAGACGTTTTATTTACTTGGAGTTATATTGTGTTGTATAAGTGTTCCCTTTATTTTTTTGAGCAGTGTATATAGCCACACCCAGGCCTGATTATTACCACACCTGTTCTCAATCAGAACATCACTTAAATAGGGCTGCCTGACAAAGTGAAGTACACCAAAAGATCCTTAAAAGCTACACATCATGCCGAGATCCAAAGAAATTCAAGAACAATTGAGAAAGACAGTAATTGAGATATATCTAAACACATTTCTAAAGCTTTGGGACTCTAGCGAACCACAGTGAGAGCCATTATCCACAAATCACGATGACATGGAACAGTGGTGAACCTTCCAAGGAGTGTCCGGCCGATTAAAATTACCCTCTAAATACCAATGTCTAGCCAACACCCATATTTATAAAGTTCAAATAGCAAAAGCATACTGCATAATTGTTTACACTGTGTTTTTTCAGAGTATATCAGCACCTTTGACAATAGCGCTTTGGGAAGGCTATCCTCAGAACTGAGTTAAAGAAAAAATCAATTAATGACATTCTTACTGCTCTCACATTATTGTTGCTGAGATTGTGCTGAATATGATCTTATGCAGCACTCTGGGATCACTATTTTTTAGGTAGGTGAAATGGTTCAAATGTTTTTTGTCATTTAGTCATTTTCACAGTAATTTAGTCATTAGTTCAGAGCAGTTACCATTATTTAGTCAACATATAGAATATTTTAGCAGTAGAAACAAGTGAATTAGTATTTTACAGCACTTATACCACAACTACTGTATTGTTTTTGGGGTAATAGCCATAATATTATAAAAAACAGTAATACATTAAAATAAATTAAAATAATAATTTATAAATATAAATAATTAATTTATAAATCATTTATAAATAAGTATTGATGGGTAATTAAAGTTTGTTACCATTATTTTTCTTATCAACTAGTTAGTTACTGACTTTTTCCATTATTTTTTTATTTAAGCACTATGATTTTTTTTTTTAGGTAAGTACTACTTGTTAACATGATTTAACCATTTTATTAATGGCTTGCACCTGTACAACAGTGTCCCTGCACATTTTTTAAGTTCAAATTTAATGACTTTTAAGATCTTTTTAATACCTCCAACGAAAAAATAATGCCATTACTATTAGGAGTCATGCTTTGGCCGCTAGAGGCCAGCATTGACTCACATTTGCAGCATAGGGTTGCTTAGCGCGATCACATGTGCGTCAGCCTTTCCCGGGCTTTCCTCATGTAAGTGGCGAAAGCTGGGGGTGAGCCTATTTAAGCACGCTTGTGGGCTTCCCCAGTGGCGCACCATTGAACAGCACTGCACGCTTTAGCAGCACGAAGCCACGCGCTAATGCTACACGCAGCTGCGTTAGCCCTCACCCGGCTTTTGGAGATTCTTTCGGCTTTATCGGCGTTTTGTTAGGGAAAAAGGTACGACTGCCGATTCGTAGATCGGCAGTTGGGGCAATTAGGAGACTGCTCGGTAAGATAGGGCTTAGACGCTAGCGTAAGGTCAGTGTCTTCCCTTTTTAACATGTCTTTTGCCGGAGCTCCTTGCCGCTGCTTTGAGCCTCTCTCGCTACGGTGAGACACGCCCCTCTTTTCCCTCACTCACATCGTCGCCCCCTCCTTCTCCTTTGCGATCGGAGAATCCCCTTTCCTCTCTGTGATTGCGTGTTGAAAAGGAACACTGAGCTTTCGTGAGTCTCGTTCCTTTTCCCTTTAATCCCCGCGTTCGAGCCGCACTCCAGTGAGCGTTAGGCCGGGAGTATATGTGGTACGCGTTCGCGGGAGCTTTGCTCGGGTTTCAGCGCGTTGTACACGCGCAGATCCGTCATTCGTCCCGCACTCCAGTGAGCGTTAGGCCGGGAGTATACGTGGTATGCGTTCGTGGGAGCTCTGTTTGGGTCTCAGCGCGTTGCACGGTACGGGTAAGATGGGACTTATCGTTATTAGTTTATTTATTCTCTTTATTTTCGGTGAATTATCAGTATTCCAACTTGTGTTATTTTGGTTCACCACTTCCATCTGGAGCTAACTGCATTTGGGTCCTAAATAAAATAAATCAAAATAAAGTATTTAAAATATATTTTATTTTCACGGCTTGCCGCCCGTTTGAGCATGGCGTACCGTAACAATTACTGCGGGGGGTGGGGGAACGACTAGATGACAACATATACTGTTGTTGAGTTTTTACTAAATTTGAATAACAGAAAAATGTTGTGCATGCTAGTTAACTTTCTCATTCATTCATGTTCTTATCCACTTAATCCTGGTCAGGTTCACGGGAAAGCCGGTGCCTAGCTGCCGGCACAGGGCGCAATGCCGGATGTCAACCCATTGTGGGGCACACAGACACACACACTAAGGGCACTTTATAAACACCAATTAACCTAGCACACGTCTTTGGAATGTGAGAAGAAACCAGAGTACTGAGAGAAAACTCCACGCAGACACAAATGCAAACTCCAGACAGGTGGAGTCTGAGGTCAGGATCGAACTGGGGACACTGGTGTGGTGCCACCGTGCTGCCCTAACTGCCTTCTCAATTGAAAAAATATCTGTATTACTATAAAATAAACATAAGAGCGCACGCTGGACACAACTCAATAAACAGCCACCACATATACATATACATATAACCCACAAAAATATACCTGTAATACACTAGACAATGTCAACTTGTTCTACAAGTAAAAAGAACCCTTAAAGAGAAGGAATAATCCTCATTTTCATCGTTTTTTTTATATTTCTCATTCCATTAGCACCAAACCTCTGTCAGAAACAATCTATACAGTTGGGTCCAAGGCCTAACATATTGCAGCTGAAAGCATGAAAAAGAATAAAAATAGTGGTAGTCAAGAGTTGTTACTGCATAGGTCACATGGCTTACCTTGAAATGTTCCAATAAGTGATCTGCTGTTAAATGACCCATGAATTGAACAGGACTGAATGTGGATGCCAATCTTGATAATGTCTTACAAACAGATCTACTTGTTTATTCTTAGTCGTCCTGTTCAATCTCTCGTCTAAGTTAATGAGAAACGCATCGTCATTCACTCTGGAAATTAGCTTCCTTTTTAATGTAAGGAGCCTAACCGCACAACATAAGCTTGTCTCTTCCACAGGTGAATGATTTTGCACTTTTGGACTCAGAAAACATTTGCCTAAAGGCTGTGTGGATGTCGTCATTTGAATTACACGAGTGGTGTTGACTTATGCCACACTCGAAGCACTTCTGCCATCAGCATGGCTATCGGAGAAAAAGTGCTGAATGCAGTCATCAGACAGCATTCAGCACTTTGCCAGAACGAACATAATTCTCAGTAGACAAATAATCTCTGTTAGGAACAGTCAAACTGGCAGCAGCAGCAGCAAATGACTTGATGGGCGCTACCATAGAGCTTGTGCTTTTCATGTGAGAATCCAGGGCTTTACAAACCCATTGTCCCAAGTTCGCATGTTATGCATAAAGTTCACATCATGCCTCATACGAATTGCTGAATGGTTTCAGTCAGCCACGATACTTGTCGTCCTCTTACCACTTCTTATTAAATCCGCATTTACACATGCCCAAGCCTGGGTTGCTTGCTCGAAACCTCGTGCTCTTAAGAATCATTTACGTTTACGTTTATTGATTTAGTTAACGTTGCTATCAGCATCAGTGGCCATGTTCAGCGACACACACAAGGTTACATCCATACACAAAGTTATCTCAAAACAAGTCACTCATACACTCAAGTCAATGCCAATTTAGTGTAGTCAATTAGCCTAACATGCATGTCTTTGGACTGTGGGAGGAAACCGGAGTACCCGGAGTAAACCCACATGGACACGGGAAGGACATGCAGACTCCACACAGAAAGGACCCTGGGATTGAACCCAGGACCTTCTTGCTGTGAGGCGGCGATGCTACCCACCAAGCCACCGTGCCGCCCCTCTTAAGTATCAAGAAAAGGTTCATATGCAAAACCTTTAAATCGGAGCTGCATGTTCTTCTTGTATTGTAATGTGAATCACAGCCACACAAGGTGTACTACCACCAACTACCAAGCGGAGTGTACATTCCCTACATACAAATACTTGGATTGGACGTTGCGGAAATATTGATTGTTGTGGGATGTAAAATTCTCCTCAAATAAATCAGAAAAACTGAACAAAAACATGCTTATTCATTCTGTCCCAGATATAATTTAATGCCTCCCCTTCTACAATTCCAGACATTTTAAGACATTTTTAGACCTTGAATATGAAAAATAAAACTAAATTTAAGACGTTTTATGGATCCACAGATGCTCTGTACAATTCTTTCTTTATTATTTTATAACAACTACAAAATTGACATTTAATTTATTGATAATTGCAAAGTGTTAGCATGATATAACCATATTATTTTTCACTTATTACCAATCTGTAAAGTGCAACCAAAATGTCTAACGCAATGTTATTGCAAGGGGTTATAACAACTATTCTATTTACAGTGCTATTACAAGTGTTTATTACAATGCTGTTACAAGTGTTTAATACAATGTTATTACAAGTGTTTAATACAATGCTATAACAAGCGTTTATTACAATGCTGTTACAAGTGTTTATTACAATGTAATTATAAAATGCTATTAGAAGTGTTTATTACAATGCTATCACAAGTGTTTAATACAATGCTATTACAAATGGTTATTACAGTGCTGTGACAAGTGTTTGATACAATGCTGTTACAAGTGGTTATTACAATGCTGTCACAAGTGTTTAATACAATGCTGTTACAAGTGTTTATTACAATGCTATGACAAGTGTTTAATACAATGCTGTTACAAGTGTTTAATACAATGCTATTACAAGTGTTTAATACAATGTAATTATAAAATGCTATTAGAAGTGTTTATTACAATGCTATCACAAGTGTGTAATACAATCTATTACACGGTTTTATTACAATGCTATCACAAGTGTTTAATGGAATGCTGTCACAAGTGTTTAATGGAATGCTGTCACAAGTGTTTTATTACATTGCTATTACAAATGCTTATTACAATGCTGTCACAAGTGTTTAATAACAATGTAATTATAAAATGCTATTAGAAGTGTTTATTACAATTGCTATCACAAGTGTTTAAATACAATGCTATTACAAATGGTTATTACAGTGCTGTGACCAAGTGTTGATACAATGCTATTAAAAGTGGTTATTACAATGCTGTCACAAGTGTTTAATACAAATGCTGTTACAAGTGTTTATTACAATGCTATGACAAGTGTTTAATAATACAATGCTGTTACAAGTGTTTAATACAATGCTATTACAAGTGTTTAATACAATGTAATTATAAAAATGCTATTAGAAGTGTTTATTACAATGCTATCACAAGTGTGTAATACAATGCTATTACACGTGTTTATTACAATGCTATCACAAGTGTTTAATGGAATGCTTGTCACAAGTGTTTAATGGAATGCTGTCACAAGTGTTTATTACATTGCTATTACAAATGCTTATTACAATGCTGTCACAAGTGTTTAATACAATGCAATGTTTAAACAGGTGTTTATTACAATGTAATTATAAAATATTACAAGTGCTTATTACAATGCTGTCACAAGTGTTTAATTGAACGCTGTCACAAGTGTTTGTTACATTGCTATTACAGCTTATTACAATGCTGTTTCAAGTGTTTAATACAATTTTATTACAAGTGTTTAATACAATGCTATTACAAGTGTTTATTATAATGCTGTTACAAATGTTTAATACAATGTTATTACAAGTGTTTAATACAATGCTATGACAAGTGTTTATTATAATGCTGTTACAAGTGTTTAATACAATGTAATTATGAAATGCTATTAGAAGTGTTTATTACAATGCTATCACGAGTGTTTAATACAACGCTATTACAAGTGGTTATTACAGTACTGTTACAAGTGTTTGATACAATGCTATTACAAGTGGTTATTACAATGCTGTCACAAGGTTTAATACAATGCTGTTACAAGTGTTTATCACAATGCTATGACAAGTGTTTAATACAATGCTGTTACAAGTGTTTAATACAATGCTATTACAAGTGTTTAATACAATGTAATTATAAAATGCTATTAGAAGTGTTTATTACAATGCTATCACAAGTGTTTAATACAATTTTATTACAAGTGTTTAATACAATGCTATTACAAGTGTTTATTATAATGCTGTTACAAATGTTTAATACAATGTTATTACAAGTGTTTAATACAATGCTATGACAAGTGTTTATTATAATGCTGTTACAAGTGTTTAATACAATGTAATTATAAAATGCTATTAGAAGTGTTTATTACAATGCTATCACGAGTGTTTAATACAACGCTATTACAAGTGGTTATTACAGTGCTGTTACAAGTGTTTGATACAATGCTATTACAAGTGGTTATTACAGTGCTGTTACTAGTGTTTGATACAATGCTATTACAAGTGGTTATTATAATGCTGTCACAAGTGTTTAATACAATTCTGTTACAAGTGTTTATTACAATGCTGTTACAAGTGTTTAATACAATGCTATTACAAGTGTTTAATACAATGCTATTACAAGTGTTTATTACAATGTAATTATAAAATGCTATTAGGAGTGTTTATTATAATGCTATCACAAGTGTGTAATACAATGCTATTACAAGTGTTTATTACAATGCTATCTCAAGTGTTGAACGGAATGCTGTCACAAGTGTTTATTTCATTGCTATTACAAATGCTTATTACAATGCTGTCACAAGTGTTTACTACATTGCTATTACAAATGCTTATTACAATGCTGTCACAAGTGTTTAATACAATGCAATGTTTAAACAGGTGTTTATTACAATGTAATTATAAAATATTACAAGTGTTTTTTTACAATGCTGTCACAAGTGTTTAATTGAACGCTGTCACAAGTGTTTGTTACATTGCTATTACAGCTTATTACAATGTTATTACAAGTGTTTAATACAATGCTATTACAAGTGTTTATTATAATGCTGTTACAAGTGTTTAATACAATGTAATTATAAAATGCTATTAGAAGTGTTTATTACAATGTTATCACAAGTGTTTAATACAACGCTATCACAAGTGGTTATTACAATGCTGTCACAAGTGTTTAATACAATGCTGTTACAAGTGTTTATTACAATGCTGTTACAAGTGCTTAATACAATGCTGTTACAAGTGTTTATTACAATGTTATTATAAAATGCTATTACAAGTGTTTATTACAATGCTATCACAAGTGTTTAATGGAATGCTGTCACAGGTGTTTATTACATTGCTATTACAAATGCTTATTACAGTGCTGTCACAAGTGTTTACTACATTGCTATTACAAATGCTTATTACAATGCTGTCACAAGTGTTTAATACAATGCAATGTTTAAACAGGTGTTTATTACAATGTAATTATAAAATATTTCAAGTGTTTATTACAATGCTTTCACAAGTGTTTAATTGAACGCTGTCACAAGTGTTTGTTACATTTCTATTACAGCTTATTACAATGATGTTACAAGTGTTTATAACTATGCTATTACAAGTGTTTATTGCAATGTCATTATAAAATGCTATTAGAAGTGTTTATTACAATGCTATCAAGTGTTTAATACAATGCTATTACAAGTGTTTATTACAATGCTGTTACAAGTGTTTAATACATTGTAATTATAAAATGTCATTAGAAGTGTTTATTACAATGCTATCAAGTGTTTAATACAATGCTATCACAAGTGTTTAATACAATGCTATCACAAGTGTTTATTACATTGCTATTACAAATGCTTATTACAATGCTGTCACAAGTGTTTAATACAATGCAATGTTTAAACAGGTGTTTATTACAATGTAATTATAAAATATTACAAGTGTTTAATACAATGCAGTGTTTAAACAGGTGTTTATTACAATGCTGTCGTGTTTATTAAAATGCTGTTACAGGTGTTCAATACAATGCTATTACAGGTGTTTATTGCAATGTAATTACAAGCATTTATTACAATGTAATTACAAGTGTTATGACAAGTGTTTACTGCTATGCAGTTACGATGGTTTATTACAATGTAATTACCAATGTTATTGCAAGTGTTTAATACAATGTAATTACAAGCATTTGTTACAAGGTAATTACAGGCGTTCATTACAAGTGTTTATTACAATGTAATTACAAGTTATTAAATGTTTATTACTGTTTAATTACAAGCATGTATTACAGTGTAACTACAAATGTTTATTACAATGTAATTACAAGTGTTTATTACAACTGCTGTTACAAGTGTAGAACGTTATTCATGTTGTGTATTACAATGTTTTTTCAAGTGCATATTGCAATATTATTGAAATAATATAGATTATTCAAAATGTAATTACAAGTGTTTGTGTTATTACTGTATTAACTACACCCTAATTACAAGTGGTTTTATTAATGGTATATGGTATGGTATGGTATTCAATTCATTGTCATTACACATGTACAAGTACAAGGCAACGAAATGCATTTTTAGAAGAAACAAGAAATAGTGAACACACTGGGAAAGCAGGAGAACTCCTTCCAGCACACAAGCGCATAAACATAACATAGACACACAACTATCCACTGGTTAGGGATGTGGGCATCGGGAAAAGTAACCAAAACGACAAGCAGCCTTCCGTGTTCACAGCCATTTCGGCGCACCCTGCAGAGCCGTCCCGCCGTCTTGGTGGAGGTAAGCTTAGAGTGGAGGCGTTTGGTTTGGGTAGGGACAAAAAGTTCTGTCAGTTCTCATTCTTGCAGCAGAAAGAGCCTGTACAAAGTTTGCGATAACATGGCAGTATACAGCGCTTACTACCCAGAATGAAAAACAGTCAGTGGATGCGGGGTGGGTAGGTACGTAGCAGCAGATCCTCTGGAGGAATTTCTTATCAGCGAGGCCGTTGCTGATAACAGGGAAGCCGAGAGTAGAAATCTCTTGTTTTGACTGAGCTCAAATTTTTAACACTCAGAACCAGTGTATCTCTGATGATTTACTTCATTCCGCAAAGCCGTTAGTTTCTCCATGATGGATTCCATGGTGCGATTAATATGCGCAGTCTGAGTTCCAACGGCTCTGCCCACCATTTCAATCAAATTGGGCAGTTTCTGGGGACCTTTGACAACTGACCCAACTCTTTAAATTTTCCGATACAGCAGGGTAACGCCTGATCCAATCAGCAGAAACCCCACAATCAAAGTTCTGAATAAATAAACATCCTCGATGTCCTCCAATGAAAGAGGTGCCAGGCACACGACTCCCCACTTCCCCCACGGGTCCATCGCGTATCCAGCCATCTGTGTTCCGTCGGGGCATGTCGGTTCCCCCAAACCTGAACTTCTCGATGAGAAGATGGTGTCAATAGCATTCAGAGACCATTTAACCAATTCCATAATTTGTTCTTTGAGGAGCAGTGCTAAGGAGTAGAGTAGAGTAGACGAGACAGATACAAAGAAGCCAAGCAGGAGAGATAAGGGAGCGAGGAACAGTGCGTCCACCTTCCACGAGAGCTCAGAGGGAAAATGTTATTACACACAAGTATTACACTGTTATTAGAGGTGATCATTTCAATATAATTGTAAATCTTTGTTATACAGCAACCAAAACGCCTATTAGTACTTACGAATGGTTATTACAATGCTATTTCAAGTGATTATTACATGGCTTTCTTTCTACAAATGTCTAAGTGCTTATTACACTGTTGTTTTACAAATTTCTATTACAATGTAATTACAAGTTGTGAATTAGCATAAATATTGTGTGTATATTAGAGTTTTATTACCATTGTGGTAACACTTTACAGATCGGTAAAAAGTGGGTAAATATATGATAATATCATGACAACACATTGTATTTACCTATAAAGTAAATGTCAATTTCCTAGTTGTTACAAAATAACAAATAAGTAATTCCAGAGGTACAAGTCAGTTAAAAAATGGTAAAATCATGGCAACAAGTTGTACTTATCTAAAAATTACATGCTTATTTTCTAGTTCTTAATGCATAATAAGCTAGTAACTGTAGTGTTCACTTGATGATGATACAATGGAAAAATTATGACAAACAAACTTTAATTACCTATCACTCAAAATATATTTGAATTTTCTCTGACACAAAAAACAATAAAGTAACTGTCACAATAAAAATAACTTAGTAATACTAAACAAGTAGCCAGTCATTTTAAGCTTTATTTTTACATTTACAGGAATACAGCATCAAACTGTTATTGCATTTTATTCACTTAACAAATCACCCCTATTCGTTTAAATTATTACTGAGTTTTGTGATATTACAGTTATAAAATACTTCTTATAAAGCTCTACATGGCCTGGCCCTACATTATCTGAGTAAACTCTTCAAGTCTTGGTCCTCCCAAGGTTTCTTGGTTCTCCCAAGGTTTCTTCAACACTTAGGGAGTCTTTCCTTGCCACTGTCGCCCTAGGCTTGCTCAATGTGGGATTGGACGTAGATATTAGGAGATAATCTAAAATTGTAAAGTTGTTTTGAGGCAATGCTCCATTGTAAAAAGCGCTATATAAATAAATCTGACCTGATTTGACTATTACGCCAAAAACAATACAGAAGTCCTGCTGAAATTAGGTGGTATTCGTGCTGTAAAATACTAATTCACTTGTTTCTACTTTGTTTCTTACCTGTTATGTCTTTAAGCGGTCAGGGGTTACAGGCTGTAATTACAGTGACACTAAATGGTACTGGAGCTATAAAATGCAAACTTCCTTCTTTCCATCACTTTTTTCATTAACTACATCACTGATTTAAATTCTAAGCATTTTGTCAGACCTGTGCTTTGTAACAGAATAACAGTATTTAATAACAGGTGTAACACTCAGAGAATGAAGCAGATGCACATAGATGTAAAAGAGCATAAGTGGTCTATTCAAAAGCACAATCAGTATCAAAATCCAGGAACAGTCCTGAAAGAGGTTTCTTTAATCATTTTGTCATTTTCTGCAAGATGCTGATGGCAGCTCTTTGCAAGTCCAAAGTCACAGCCAGAAAATCAAACGATTCAGTAAATACAGCCGCAGGGTAATCCAGAGATGAAAACCAAAAACACTCTCTGTATGCAGTAGCATTACCAGCAATACTTCGCAACGTTTAGCTAAAAGGATGGGTACTACACTGAGATGCCCTCATCAATACCTGGGTGACACTGAATGTAGATGGAGTTTGGGATTGGAAGAGTGAGGACACATGACCATGTCTTGTGCTCTTGGTAAACCCTGGTAGTTGGAGTCCACCATCAGATCGGGGAAAAGAGGATTAACTAGGTCATGTGACAACAGATAGCACAAAGGGAAAATTTGATGTTGCATTTTCCAGCCCTGATTCTGTGTAATGTCAGTATATTTACCTCATCTATTCCTGGGTAGCTACACTTCTTTGTAGAGGGGGCTAGTTGTAAAGAAATGGAACAACCATGAGGAATTATAATGCAGTAATTTAGTCATTAGTTTAGTGCAGTTACCATTATTACCATTATTTAGTCAAAATATAGACTATTTTGCAGAAATGTGGTTATTAGCTGATGTGAGGTCTAAGTGGGGACAAAGATGGAAAGAAGCAAGTTTGCATTTTAAAGCTTCAATACCATTTAGCGTCACTGTAATTGCAGCCTGTAACATCATGCTGCCCCTGACCATTTCAAGACATAACAGGCAAGAAACAAAGTGAATTAATATTTTACAAATTTCAGCAAAACTACTGTATTGTCTCTGGGGTAATAAACCTAATATTATAAAACCCAGAATGATGTAAGAGAATAGGTGTGATTTGTTAAGTAGATAAAATGCTATAAGAGTTGGATGCTGTATTCCTGTAACAATGTAAACACATAGCCTACAATTACTGACTAATTGTTTAGTATTACTCAGTTATTTTTATTGTGAGGTACTATATTTTTATTTTTTATCAACCAGAAAATACAAATATATTTAGTTATATAGGTTCGTTACCATTATGTTTCCAGTTTATTATCAACTAGTGACCACTACAATTTCTTGCTTTGTAATTAATAATTTTCTATTATTCATTAAGAACAAGAAAATGAGCAAGCCATTTTTATTTAAGGTTAATGTTACCATGATTTTACCATTTTTAACCGACTTGTACCTCTAAAATTACTGATTTATTACTTTGAAACAACTACAAGAGTGACATTTAATTTATGTCTAAATACAATGTGTTACCATGATGTAAACATATTATTACCCACTTATTAAATGCTACCTATTGTTTAAGTATACTTATATTCTAAATATGCATACTAATTTTTATGTGTACATACATTTTAAATATGCATACTCTTGTTTTCATTATGCATATTTTCTTTTGGGACTCTAGGGAACTTGAAATCTAGGGCACTTGGAAACTAGATTCCACCTGACACCTACAACACTTGAACTCCAAGGGATTCCAAATCTAGTTCACTAATTTTTAAAGTATGTGGACTTATTGTTAAGTAGACAAAATTTAACAATGCATTCCAATTTTTTGTGTATGTAAAAGTTTATATATACATACTAATTTTTAAAGTATGCATTCTTATGTTTACATATACTAATGCTACTATACAATTCTGATGAGTTAATACTATTTCTTAACTCTTTGGAGTCGGTGGAATCCATACTAATTTTTAAAGTAGGCCTATTCATACTTATTTTTTAAGTATACTTTTAACTATGCATACTTATTTTCATGTATACCTAAATTTTAAATATAAATACTTATGTTTTAAGTATACTTTCTTATTTTTAAATATACTAATATACTACTACTTATTCTACTGAAAAATCTGATTAGTTTATACTTCTCTTTGGCTTCGGCAATCCCGTGGGTATGAACCAATCAGAATTTTTGCCAAAACACTTAATGTGACTAATGGGCCATTACTTTTGAGAACTTTCAAGAATATTCAATGACTGAGCCATTGGCTTTGAAAAAACCTGTCACATTTACAGCATTTACATTTAATCCAGTATTCCATAGTCCAGTACCTTACCTGCCAGGCTATCACAGTGTCACTTCAGACTTTTAACACTTAGAAGTAAAACCAAATAAAATTTCTCAAAGATCTAAATACCAATGTGTAGCCAACACCCATGTTAATAAAGTTCAAATCTCAAAAGCAAACTGAATAATTGTTTACCCTGTGTTCTTTCAGAGTATATCAGCACCTTTGAAAATAGAGTTTTGGGAAGTCTTGTGTTCAGAACTGATTTAAACAAACAAAAAAAATCGATTAATGACATTTTTACTGCTCTCACATTATTGTTGCTGAGATTGAGCTGAATATGAGCTTATGCAGCACTCTGGGATCAATGTTTTTTAGGTAGGTGAAATGTTTAAAAATGTCGAAGCATGTCAGATTACTTCAGAAGAGACTGAGAGGTGTCAGACCCAGAGCGTTAAGCTACTACACAAGTTTGAATATTATATACTACTTAACATGCTAGTGATAACAAAATACTAGATACAGTAAATCTGACTATGAGTAGTACATACAATTTGGCATGGTAGTAAGCAAACTTGAATAATATACACTATCTAGTAGGCATACTTGTATATTTATTTTTAAGCAAGCCTACTCGTTTTTAAAAGTACATTTAATTATTTTTTATTTTTATTTTCATTATGTATACTAATGTTTTAAGCATGCACACTTACATTTCAATTTAAAGGCAACTGGAGTCTAGGGGACTTGAAATCTAGAGGATCTGGAATCTAGGAGACTGATATTCTAAATAAATTCCACCTGACATCTACAACAGAAGAGCTTCTTAAAGAAGAAGTTACAGGTCTGTGAGAGCCAGAAATCTTGCTTGTTTGTGGGTGACCAAATACTTATTTTCCACCATGATTTACAATAAAATTCTTTAAAAATCCTACAATGTGATTTCCTGGATTTTTTTTTTCTGATTTTGTCTCTCATAGTTGAAGTGTACCTGTGATGAAAATTACAGATCTCTCTCATCTCTCTAAATAGGAGAACTTGCACAATCAGTGACTGACTAAATACTTTTTTGCCCCACTGTAATTAACAAGAGGTACTCTTCTGTCTGTGAGTCAGAGGGCAAACCCTGATGGCACACCCATTCACATGCCTGTTTACCATGCATGCCCTCACAGAACCACTGCTCCCAGCACCTCCTAACAGTTAGGTCAGAAAGACCTAAATGGCAGCCAATTCATCGAAATGCCCATCCTGCTTCTGTCAGTCCAGTGATGCATCCCCTGTCACAGTCTGTCAAATGGGCAAAATTTGACCAGACGGAACAGTTCCCGCATCTGATTGGTTGGAACTGTTAAAACCACAGACCGGACCTGTCTGTTGGAGAGGCTGTTAAGCACTGCACTGACAGTAACTACTCATCAAGTTTTATGGACAAATTATACTGTCTGCTACCAGTCCCTGAGAAATCTGAGAGAATTGAGCTCTGCAGCCTCAGAAATGACAATTCTGGATAATAGATTGGTCTAGTGGTAGACTTGAGACGAGTGGCCTCATCATATAGAGCAGTGAAGGCTGTATCAACAGAGCATGCTGCTCTTTATTTTCATTTGTGCAGGACTAGTGAAGATAACAGCACGCAATTCAAATGATGCATGTTTGAGAGTCTTGCTACAAAGCTGTCTTCAGGAGACTTCATAAAGAACATGGATCTTATGCATGGTGCTCTGGAGGAGCTCAAAGAGTTGTCTGAAAGATTGCAGGGTATTTTCAAAAATAGTTTCTTTTGACTTAACCAAACTCAGTTCTGAAAGCAAACCAACTGCAACTGATCTCAGCTCTTTTCATGTTCTCACTGTAAGCGACCTTTAAAGAATCGTTGTTCCTCTTTCTGGGCCTCTTTAGCACTGATGAGATGTCAGCACACATATTCACTTGTTCACACCACAGCTCCTGTGTAACATTAAACTATATTTTCATGTTGCTGTTTTACAAAGCAAAAGGAAAGACAGAAAACACTATATATAATACCAAAACTAAAAAAACTACACCAAAAAAACAAACAAAAGCGGAGGAAAGCATGAAGGAGGATTTTTCTTTGTCATTATCATTTGCATATCAAAACATGGAAAACGTACAAAGATCTTATGACTTCTTTATGATACTTCATAAAGAACTCTACAATAGAAAAGGGCAGATTGTTTCAGAATAGGAAATAGCCAGAATTATATTTGTTTGATAACTGTTATATCAAATTCTATACGATATATTAAATTATGGGTCGCTTCTTGTAATGTCACTCCCAGTGTTTGGTTCTTTTACATGTCTTTGGTCCATGCTGCGTTCACACGTCAGTCAAACTGCACCAAAGCAAACCAACTACAACTGATCTCAGCTGAAAAGTGCAGATTAGAAAAGAGCAGATTTTTTAAGAATAGAAAATAATGCTTTATAGCTTATTCCTTTTATTAACCACACTACCATTTATTTCAAGGACTCAGACAACAATGCAGTGATGTGCGCTGTTGTTATTGCAAAATCGAGCTGAAATGTTTACAACAATGGAAATCAGTGATCGTCCAATTGCACAGCTGATTTAGGTTTTAGAAGTGGTGATTATACCCGAAGCTGAACTCGTAAAACCAGCAGAAGAGATGAGAGCTGGAGAGACGTATCACGCTGTGTTAATTTCATTTGAGAAAACTATGATGGAAAATATTAATTGACGACCTATTTTTCACAAGAGAAATTCAAAAATGAGAACTATCACAAAATGTATTACGCTTTTTGTGAATGACTAAAAACTAAACAATAATGTGAAAGATCATTCGTCTCCACCACCGCTCCGCCCTGCTCACCGGATCCTCGTTACTACTCATCACCAGCACTCCATAAAGCTCCAGCTCTAGCAGTCATGGATCGCCAGATCGTCCTCGCACGAACCCTGTTGCCGTCCGTGGAACTCCACTTCAGCTCATCTACTCACCTCCTGGTCCTGTCTTCTCATCTGCCCCTCGTCTCCTGTCTGGTCTTCGTCTTGCCATTCCTGTCTGCTCCAGTCAACCTGCTCACCTCCCTGTCGTCTATGTGGATTCAGTCTTGGGAAGAAGTCTTGTCACACACCGCCGCCGCCCCTTTTTCCGTATTTAGTTTATTTCTTTTGTGTGCCAGTCCTTTTGGTCTCCCAGTATTCTAGGTTTTGTAATTTATTCAGTTCTAGATTTATTTCTTTACATTTCTGGCGGTTTTGGTTTTCTGTATTTATTTAATAAATATTATCTTTTCTACTACCATCGTTTCCTCTGTCTGGTGACTTGCATTTTGGGTTCCTTCGCCCTTGGGCGTTTGTCCTTAAACTCAAATGTAACAGACCTAACATAACAAAACATAACAAACCTGGAAACATTTAGTAGCCTTCAGCTTGCATCCATCTGGTTTAGCTCCCCCTGCTTTCTGCTTCCTACCCAGCAGGTGGGGCTGTAGCCACCGGCTGGTCTGTCTCCTATATATACCCCACTTCCTGTGCACTTCCTTGTCTGGCTTTATCACATTGTGGTTGCCTTTGTCTCCTGTCTCCTGTCTCCTGTCTCCTGTCTCCTGTCTCCTGTCTCCTGTCTCCTGTCTCCTATGTCCTATGTCCTATGTCCTATGTCCTATGCTGGTTTGTCTTTTTTACTTTGTCTTGTCTCTTTGTAGCTTGGTCTTTGTTGCTCTGTGTACTTATCAGTTTATGGTTGTCTTTGGTTTTGCTGTGTTTTATGTTTGTCTGTGTTAGCTTTGTTTGTTATATGTTAGCCTATTGTCTTGTTAGCCTGTTAGCCTATCCTTTGTGTGATTGCATGTTGATTGTCCCCTTTCTTAGTTTAGGTTTGTTTGTGTTTTATATCATTATGTCCACTGTAAATAAACCTAGAGCACTTGCACATACATCCGCCTCCCGTGTCCTCCCTTGACCAGTTCGTGACATTAAGACCTTATCGAGGCAGATCGTGCATGCAACATACGTTAACAATCTTAATTTTGACTTTAGTTTGATATACTTCTTGCTTAGTTTTTAGCATTGTTTAATGTGGATAAGCTGTATGTGCTGCCCATTATCATTAGCATACAAGTTCAGGTCACATTGGGCAGGATTGAATTGTATTAGCAGCTTAACTGTGGTCTCATTTTGTCATGAGCCTTAGTCACTGAGACATTCATTTAACTAAACCAAGCAGTGTGAAGCCACTTTAAGCACAACTTAATGAAACCATACTGTATGTACGCACTGCACTGTTTACTTACACAAAGTGAACCAGGGTCGGGATCGAACCAGGGATCTCAGAACTGCGAGGCGATAGTGTTAACCACTGTGCAGCCATCCCAATTTTCAAGTATACGTACATTTTAAGTACCACATTATTTTTTAAGTATACGTACTCAGATTTTAAGTATGCATTCTTATTTTTAAGTATACTTATGCTATTGTCCAAGTCAAGTCAAGTCAGATTTATTTATTATAGCGCTTTTTTACAATGGAGGCATTGTCTCAAAGCAACTTTACAAGTTTAGATTATCTCCTAATAACTACGTCCAATCCCAAATTGAGCAAGCCTAGGGCGACAGTGGCAAGGAAAAACTCCCTAGTTCTAGGAAGAAACCTTGGGAGGACCAAGACTCAAAAAGGGACCCAACCTCCTTGGGTGGCGTAGATGATAAATCTAAGAGCGAACTAAAGTCATGGAGTCAAAGTTCGAATAAAATGTGAAGTATTCACATCGACATTAAGTGGCCGGGGTATGATGATAAATCTAAGAGCGAAACTAAAGTCATGGAGTCATGGTCGAATAAAATGTGAATTATGCACAGTGGAGCTCCATCAGATGAACATCATGTGTGGGGCCGGAACTGCCGGAACACAGCTCGGAGAGAAAACAGAAAATGTAAAATTCTGATTAGTGTATACTCTACACACTTTTGGATGTTAACGTTATTAAGTGTAACATAGCTTTTAAGACATTGTTTATTAAAAGTTAATAATAAATAATACCCCAAAAAGTAAAACCTTTTAAAGTGCTGACTAAAGGCTAAATATATACATTTTTAATGCAATTGTCTAAAACCAGACTAAAATCTTTTTGTTTTTTGTCGAATAAAACTAACAATAATAAAATGACTAAAATGTAACTAAAATGATCTAAAATATGTAACTAAATGTAACTAAAATAGCAATTTTAGTCAAAAGCCTAAGACTAAAACTAAATCAAAATCAGCTGCCAAAATGATCACTGGTATCGGGTGCAGGACAGTCATTAACAGCTATGTGCGGCAAACCTCAAATCCCATGCTATGAACAAAATGCAAAGTAGTCAGGGAACGTTTTGCTTTCACAGTGCATGACTCAAGCAGACCACACAACAAATCACAAGCTTACAGTTAAAACGTTTGTTTTGAGGGAGTTTAGCGGGGTCTGGGTTAATTTGGTGTGTTCACATATATGCTAAAGAAACTGTGACTCAGCAGACTTCAGAAGCTGAAACAGTCCAAGTGTGAAAACGCCCTCAGAGAGCAACATCATTAACATCACTATCACTGTGAACATCATTAACAGACAAATGAATGGACCACACTACAGCCAGGCTGCTGAAGCTGTTGAACATGGAAGCTTCAATGAAGCAATAGTGCAAAATGACCCAAGGCACAAATCAATCAATAAAGCACTCAACGACATCATGCACACCTGACTGGTGATGGAGTTTAGAACATCACATTTTGGTCAAATCATGCCACAAGCATGGCCATTACCTTAACAACGGTTTATGGAGGTTATAATGCAGCTCTGTGACCTTGTTTGACATCATCTCTTCTGGTGTCAGACAGAGATATTTCAAAGAGCATCCAGACATTCCTGTTACTGATTGGCTGCTATACTGCAACAAGCAGTAAAATTGCTTGCTGTTAGTGTGTGAAAGAGGATTCTCTGAAATGAATACTGTAATAAGGCCTCCACGGACACAACTACAAATCAGTATGGTCTCAGCACTGATGTTCTTTTTTTCGGTTGGGCCCCATTCGCACCAGTGGGATCTAGAAAAATATGTCAAGAAGTGTGTGCTCAAACGTTCAGCTGATCACATAGTCTGACCACAAAGAAAACCAGTCCATTGGAAGTCAATTTGGGAGCTATTTGTATCGCTACATTGAATAGGCTTCCTCCACGTGCCAAATCCCACTGGTTATCTCAGATGTTGTGTTCAATTCAAAGTTAAATTTATTTCTATATTTATATCTCAAAGCAGCTTTATAAATTTCCAGGCCCATACCCCTAACTGAGCAAGTCACTGGTGAGAGTGGCAAGGGAAATCTTCAAGGAAGAAACCTTGGGAGGACTAAGGCTCAAAGGGACCCAAACTCCGTGTGTAGCCTAGATGTTTTATGTAAGAATTAAACTAAGTTATATTATACATTATAATAATAGTTTAAGGGTGGCACGGTGGCTCGGTGTATAGCACCATTGCCTCACAGCAAGGTCCTGGTTTCAATCCCAACTGGAGCAACCTGAGTCCTTTCTGTGTGGAGTTTGCATATCCTCCCCCTGTCTGCATGGGTTTTCTCCGGGTGCTCCGGTTTTATGATACTTGATTATGCTAAACTGCTCGTAGTGTGCGAGTGTGTGTATATGTACCCTACCATGGTTTGGTACCCTGTTTAGGCTTGTTCCCTATGCCTGGCCAGGCACCGGCTTTCCCGTGACCCTGTTCAGGATTAAGTGGATAAGAAAGTGAATGAATGAATAATAGTTTAAATACACAAAAGCTAAAGAAAATCATTAAATAAGAGAATCTAATACAAATAGAATGCAATAAAATATAGATTGTAATACATTAAAGAGATAATACAATATTATGAAGAGTATAACTTCTTCTCTACAGTAAAATAAGAATTGACCCAATTTAAATAGTTAAAAAAATTGAAAATCAATGTGAGATGGTTAAAGATAATAAATAAATCAATACAGTGGAACCTTCGTTCCAGAAGACTTGTCAGAAGTCTTGAGTACAGAGCAAATTTTTCCCATAAGGAATAATGTAAATTGAATGAATCCCTTCCAGACCCCCAGAAAATCCATATTGTATGAGGCATTATATGCATTAATGGAGTTGTATTGTACAGGTGCTCCCTGATTTACGATGGGATATGTTCTGACAAATCAATCATAAGTGAAATGTATCATGAACTGAGGAAATTAACGAGTGTTCGGTAGAGCGCCTATACTGTATTATAGAAGAGATATGGAAAGGATACATATCACGTAGTGCTGAAAAAGTGAGTAATGGATTGAAAGGGAAAAGTTAAAGCAAAACACTTACTCTATTGATGAATTCCAGGCGCTAGGCTAACTGCAGCCTGTGTTCTGGAGCATTGAATTCCTAGTTTCCTTTCGGTTGGCTCTTATAAACTAACCTTTCTAGGTCCGATGGAGACTTATTTGCAGTAAGAATAGAGTACTGTAGATGTAAAAATAAAGAAAAACATGAAAATCACAGCAGAGATCTACACAGAGCAAGAGATATTGGCTATTGGGACTGTGGTAGACAGCGGTTAAGGTACTGGACTACGGACCAAAAGGTTGAGGGTTCAAATCCCACCTCTGTCAAGCTGCCACTGTTGGGTCCTTGAGCAAGGCCCTTAACCCACAATTGCTTGGATTGTAAGGTTGTATTAATTGTAAGTTGCTCTGGATTAGGGCATCTTCTAAATGCTGTAAATGTAAATATTGTGAATCTGAATCACTGAATCATGACTCGTGAATCCTGAATTGACTTTTGGTTGCGTGACTCAACATATACAACTTATAGAAGTACAGAGCAAACAATGAAAACTGAGACAAATTTTTCTAGTAAAAATGCATCAAGAACTAAATTTGATGAGTTCCGAGGTGGTCGAGAACTGAGCTACGTATATGGGAAACACTGCAGTGTCTTGTCTATTTAGTCAAATGCTTTGCTATTTAATTTAGAAAGCTAATGGAAAAAAAACTTGAAGGAAAACACTTTATTCCAGCATGGAAACCTTAACCCATCTGTGAAACATGGTGGTGGAAGTATCATTTCTTTGGGGCCTGATTTGTTGCATCTTGAGTCAATACTGGTACACTACAATATCCCATATAGCCAAGTACAGTGTATAATATGATGTTCGGCCAACATCAAGATTGCATAATGTGCAATTTCACAGAACATATTATGACTCTTAAGCAATGCATACCTGTATACATTGAAAACCATTGTTGCCAAGATGATGATAAAGTCAGCTTTGCCATACTTCAGGTCAATGTTCTTTTCCAAGTTATTTGAAGCTTTTTTAAACCTAAACAATAGACTCTTAGATCTTCAGTTTTCTGTTCCAGTTGTGCTGGAGGAATTTGCCGAGTATATGGGAGATGGTCAGATTTTCAGGTCCATCTCTTGGAGTGCTTCTAAGCTTTGATCTACTGCTGCACATGTCAATGCAAGTAAGTTCTAAACTGTTTATGTTTTGCTCGCACAGTCTTTGCTGCGTCTCCTTAGTGTACTAGCAAAACCCTGGGTTTGAACATTATATGTTTTATCATCAAACGTGTGTGCACTCATTGAATAGAAACCTCAGTGACAGTCCTTGGTCTGTGTTGTTACTGTGTGAAGAAAAAAACAGGCCTGTAATTATTTGAATTTATGTCTTACCAAAAACTTTAGATTCCAAAAGGCTAAATCCACTTCTTCTTTTACTTTGCTATTGAACTGCGAGCAACAATATATATTTTAAATGTGTATAAGGAGGAGAGGCAAGGTTGGAATCACGTTTTTCTTCCTCTGGCTGCTTTTGAAATGAATTTTAAAAATTTAGGTCTTTGTGATCTCTTGACCCTTCATGCTACAGTGCTTAAAGTTTGTGAACCCTTTAGAATGTTCTATATTGACACATAACTATGACTTAAAACCATTGGATTTTTAAGTGATAAATGTAGATTAAAGAGAACCCAGTTAAACAAATGAGACAACATATAACACTTTTATATGTATTTATTGAGGAAACTGCACCAAAACTTCTTTGAAGTGTGGTGAAAAGGAATGGCAACACTACAAAGTGGTGATTTTTTTGGAACATGTTGCAGGCCTGAAATTCAGAACTGGATGTTTATTAACAAGTGAAATGAAGTTGACCAGACAAAACCATGAAATATCTCAGGTTTATACTGTCTGTAATGAAATAAAAGTCAAAGTAAATGTAAGAAGCACTGTGTGGTTTTTTTTATACGCATTTTCCATACTGTCCCAACTTTTCTGATATGGGATTGTATTATTATTAATGTTATTCAGTGGCACACTCGAGAGAAAACAACGCAGATTGAAAATGTGCTGATTCTGAATCAAAGCCAGGCTTCAAATGCAGCGCAATGTGTTTAAGCTCTTTCCTAGACATCTCAGACACGTGTATGCCCTTCTAAGTGTGCCTTCCTCAGATGTGGAAGTTAGTCTGACCAAGACAGGCCTTTCAAATCAAAGGCCATGCGTTTTAAGATGCTCTAGATGTCTAACAGATCTTTGTGATTGCTAGGCTTAACGGCCATTTCTATGGTATGACATGTAATAAATTATTACCACACTCTGGAGAGCAGCGTGTGCGTGTTTGTGTGTAGACCACACTTACAGAGACACAAAGACAGATACACACACAGAGAAACGGCTGATCACACTGTTATGGAGCTGAGCAGCAAACGAAAGAAATCCCTCAGTTGCCTCCTACAATAGACCAGAGTGTGGCACAGATCCATAAGCACACGGCAGAGCAAATAACAACCTGTGTGTTCATATCGTTTATAAATCCTTGTGGGTTGTTCTCAAACGCATAAGCATATTATCACTGAATTTAGGAGATACAGGTGGTGGATAGGAATATCGTATTCATAGGGCTTTAGTCAAGACCACCTTTGTCAAATCCAAGACCAGTCCAAGACCCAAATAGCCAAGTCAAAAGGGTAGAGCTCGAGTCCCGAGTCCAAGTCTGAACTATAATATAAATGTTCCCATTCAAAACGTTTAAAAGAGGGATATCTTCTGATGCATTGTCCTGCTGAAAGTGTCCTTTTGCCGTAAGGTAAGCAGCTGCTATGAAGAGATGAACTTTCTCGACCACAATGCTTAGGTAAGCCCTAGTTTATACACAGTTAAATGGTTTAAAATCCTGTCGGACTAGCTATCAGTAGATATTAGACCAGCTTTAGCAGTTAAGTTTGTAGACATGTGTATAATTTCAGTTCCTGTCGGGTTAGCATATGCTATAGAGACAAAAGTTTGTGGACACCCAAAATGGGTGTGGATGTCAAGACCACCTTGAGTCCAAGACTAGCCCAAGACCCAAACAGCAGTTACAAGGGTGTGGAGCCCAAGGTAAGACCGAGTACAGACCTGAGTCCAAATCTGAACTATAATATAAATGTTCCCACTCAAAATGTTTAAAAGAGGAATATCTTCATGTGCTATTATAATTGTGGTTTAAAATAATTTTAGAGACTGCTATGAAAGTTCGTGTAAAGCTACAGTGAATATCTTCCTTATTAGAGACGCCCATCTAGTAGCATTAAGACTGTCATTGGCATTCAGAAACGCAGTACCTATAGTACATATGTATAGATTCACTCCAGAGAAAAAGTTACCCTTCTCGTTCAGTATCCAATCAACAAACACGTTTTACTTTGAACAATCTGACGTTAAGATCGCAATTGTGCAATTTGCCAGCACTTAGTTAGTATAGTTTGGGATTGGTTTTGTTTGTGGGCAGATTGAAATGTTATTATTCTGTTTTCATATTTAATAATAAAAAATGGATAGGAGTATGGATTTTGTTGGCTATTTTCATTTGACTTTATGTGGTGAGTTTTGATTAAGTTTGAGAGAAGAAGAGAAACCAAATGATCACCATCATTTGCTTCCAAATATTACATTGTCTTAGTTTGATTAAGACTATAATATAATAATAATAATTAATAATAATTTTAATTAATAATAATTTTAGGCTATATATTATTTAATGTTATAATTTACAAAATATATGATGAAATAGAATATTATTTATTAATACAGTGTATATCATGTATAATGAATGATAATATATATAAAGTGAATTACAAACTAATGTAATTTTTCCATTTTTTACATTCTCCTGTCAGGTTAGCATATACTACAAAGACAAAAGTTTGTGGACACCCAAAAAATACATCCGGTCCATGGGTATTAGTGTGGGGTTTGCCCCCATATTGCTGCTACAACAACTTTGTTCTTCTAAGTTTGTTTGGATTTATTTGTCATCACTATCAGCATCAATATCCATCCAATGTCCATTGACAGACAGACAAGGTTACATCACGATTAGTCATATATACACTCAGGTTGGGACAATTTAGCATAATCAATTAACCTAATTCATGTCTTTGTACTGTGGGAGGAAACCAGAGTAGCCGGAGTAAACCCACGCAGACACGGGGAGGACATGCAGACTCCACAAAGAAATGACCCAGGTCACTTTACCCTGGGATCGAATCCAGAACCTTCTTGCTGTGAGGTGACAGTGCTATGCCGAACCATAATGCCACCCTTGTTCTTCTAAGAAGGCTTTCCACTAGAAATTTTTCAACATTACTGAGAGGTAGACAATAAGCCCAGGTTCACTTTTGGCATTCCAGTGCATTATCAAAGTGTCTGATGGAGTCGAGGTCAAGGTTCTGTGTAAGCCGGCCAATTTCTTGATCAGAGTTGGAAAACCAATTCACTATTCATTTTGTTTAAGGACAGCATTGCAGATGTTGATGAACTGACTCGTTGGACGCGGAAACCTATGAAATGTGCCATTTGTACCTCAGTGATCCTCAACCCATTCTATTGACACTGTTTGTCTTTGGAGAATCCAGAAATGTATGCTTTGTATTTCGGACGTGTTATGAGTCCTGCCGAAATAGCAGAGAAATAGCAGAGCTCAATAATTTTAGAGCAGTTGTACTCCCCTCCATCAGACACAGACAATTGTGTCTGCATATGATGCCTGACCCAGACAGATGGCTCCTCTGGGACTCGGAACCATGTCCCTGATTTGCATGTTAGCCCAGTGGGCCACC